>JADKLZ010001483.1:23659083-23674015 GCA_021533235.1 Biomphalaria straminea
GAGAAAGAGAGGGGGAGAGAAGGAGAGAAAGAGAGAGGAGAGAGAGAGAAAGAGAGGGGGAGAGAAGGAGAGAAAGAGAGGGGGAGAGAAGGAGAGAAAGAGAGGGGGAGAGGGAGAGAAAGAGAGGGGGAGAGGGAGAGAAAGAGAGGGAGAGAGAGAGAGAGAAAGAGAGAGGAGAAAGAAAGAGAGGGGGAGAGAAGGAGAGAAAGAGAGAGAAGATAGAAAGAGAGGGAGAGAAAGAGAGAGGAGAGAGAAAAAGAGGGGGAGAGATGGAGTGAAAGAGAGAGGAGAGAGAAAGAGAGAGGAGAGACAAAGAGAAGGGGAGAGAGGGAGAGAAAGAGAGGGGGAGAGAGGGAGATAAAGAGAGAGAGGAGAGAGAAAGAGAGGGAGAGAAAGAGAGAGGAGAGAGAAAGAGAGGGGGAGAGAGGGAGAGAAAGAGAAAGGGAGAGATAACGAGTGAGGGAGAAGGCGAGAGAGGGAGAGAGAGAGAGAGAAAGACAGAAAGGGGGAGAGGGAGAGAGACGGGAGAGAGAGGGGGGAGAAAGAGAGGGTGAGAGACGAGAAAGAAATCAAAGTGTTATTTTAGTCAATTGTATTATTTTGGAATGAGATCAAATACATAATAGAGAGCCATGAAAAGCAAGATGTTTACTTAATACATTCTTAAGGCTTCCGAGTCTTGCCAAGTTCCTTACCCGATGCCTTTCTGTAGGTTTATAAACTGGTTTCATACGAAACTGCAATAGAGATATACTTATAGCAAAAACTATCCTAACGAAAAGCCCCCTTTCCCCAGAGATTTTTGTTTGCAACACCGCATATGCACTCAATTCTACACAAAGTAGCAGCAAGTAATAAAGTTTTCATTTGCATTTTCGATTTACTTTGGTAGTAAATGTCTGAGAATTTCTTTTTAATTCCTAAGTTCATCACGCTATGATAGCCAATGGCTTAGACTTATACCTAAGCTCAACACACTACAAAGATAACCAATGGTTTCGACTATTATACCTAAGCTCAACACACTACTAAGATAGCCAATGGCTTAGACTATTATACCAATGGCTGAGATTTCTTATAACTGAGATAACATAGTATAGTAGTCGATGTCAGAGATTTCTTTTACCTGAGTTTAACACACTATAATAGCCAATGTCAGAGATTTATTTTACCTGAGTTTAACATTCTATGAAGAGATTTCTTATACCTGAGTTTAACATACTAAGTTTGGCGATGGCTGAAATTTCTCTTATACACATGTTTAACATACGATGGTAGCCAATATCCGAGATTGCTTATACCTAGGTTCAACATATTATAATTAACAGAGACTAAAATTGTGATTCTTACTGTAATGGTGCAAGTGTAATGGTTACTTCTATATAGTTGAATCAATTGTAACTGAAATATTTCTAAGTTGATTCAGGATACTAGATACGTGTGTATATTTTGTTTCATGAAATTTTATATGCGAATTCGTTCAGACAAGCACCATCACACGAAGAACAAATACTCACAGGAACACAGACTTAAAAATGACTAACTGACTTCAAAGTAAACTTCAACAGAATATTTATTTACAAGATGGGCCACAGTCTAGTCAGTCGATAAAGATGTCTAATCCCCTTGAGAGTCTAGCGGTAACTGATTTCCTATACGTCAAACTTAACCTCTAACCCTACAGTCTGTGTCGTCATAAAATGTGCATTCATTGTCGGTACCAAAAAGTGCGCAATTCTAAAATAAACTAAAGTAGCTATCTAACACTACATTTAAACGTCTGGACTCCATGATTTAAGAGCCAAAGGTCTCCACCAGGTAGTGTTAGTCAAAGAAATTCTACTCACCAGATTTGCCCACTCCTGGGTTTCCAAGAACAACAATTTTGCTGTCAGGTGGTCTTGACTTGCTCAATGTTCCGGACATTGTGCTGGCCACACGAGCCGCCTGCTCCTTTCTGTCACACCAACCTATTTCTAATAATCCTTCGAAATGAACTTATCACACACACAAACACATATGTACGCTCGCGTCCAGTGTCTTTATTACCCGGCAATCAATTTTGTTACAGCGAACTTAGACTTGAATAACTGTAAGTATTGGTTACAGCAATACATTCAAACCGCATTCAAAGTGCGCTGGAATATTGGATAAATACGAAATTCCCACTGTCGTAGAACATAGAGTACAAACTAACTCCATTCCAGAAGAGCTCTACACGAGAGTCTAAACATTTAAATGTAAAAAAAAAACAAAATAATGAGACGTTTAATTCATTTGTATAACGTTGTTTTTGTTGTTTTTTTTTTCCTTCCGACATTAAAAAGAAAAAGTAGCCAGAAAACCACTACCTGGGTTTTGGCGCGTGAAACGTAAGCAGGGCTCAGACGATCACCTGCTTCTTGTTTCAAGGCGATGTCAGCAGGGGGGAAAGACTTAAGAGTTACAGCCCTTCAAATTTAAATATTTGAAGCGATTTCTTTCTCTTATCGTGTTTTCACTGGAGTCAATGTTGTTATTTTATTTGTGTGTTTTCTTCCATCCTTCTTGTGTATATTATTCTGGGGATGAAACAAAAATGTATAATTAGAGCCTGATTGAGAGTTGATGATAATCAAGGTATAACTAGAATTAGAAACGTCTGATAAGAGAAAATGTCCTCCGTTTTATGGTCATGTCCTCCGTCCGGAAGGCATTAGCCCAAAGTGTAAAAAAATTCCTGCTTTTCGGTAATTTCTCTTAATGGCATAACATCAAGCAATAAAATTTATTTATGATTAAAATACACAACTTCATAAATGATACATAGACATTGGACATGCATAAACAATACATAAAGAATGAATTATGTGGATGACCTGTCCAGCAATTTGATTTGGAAATTATTTGCAAGATAGTATTTTTTTTTAACCTCCTTCTTTATGAACAATGATGCTCGTATATATTCGTATATATTCAAGACTGACCATGCGAATCCCGTTAGTCAGACTTTCTCATTTGATAAAGTGTATTTGAAGTTCCTCTTACACTAGCGACATAGGAACCAAAACAAAAAAGGGAAACTGACTCTATCAAATCAGCGAGAGGACTTTTCGAATATAGATCTAGTACAATCCTAAGAAACTGTTGCTAGACCTGAGAAATAGAATAATTTATATGAGATGCCTGATATTACAAGTCAATAAGTTCTAGTCTATTGGTGCACATGACTCCTAGGCCAAATGGACTGCGTTCGGCATACGCTCGTCCCCCATACAGAATACGTCCCCTGTCCAGCGTAACTGAAGGGCCATAAGAAGTCTCTCTATCATTCGCTGTTTGTGGTGTGGCCTTAGAAGAGAGCATCTGGTTGCTGGCGGCTTTGAACGAGAAAGGCCGCGGGATACATGTGAGACTAAAAGAAAATCTGCTTCTGAGGACAGACGCAGACGGCAAAAAGAAAATGCTAATCGAACAACGGCGGACAATGTTTATACCTGCGCTAGATGTGGCAAAATATCTATGTCGCAGCTGGGGCTGCGTATCCACGGATTATGCTGTATTTCTCATCAATCTTGATGTCCCACTAAAGATCTGTCCACTTTTCTTGGAAGTTGTCCGGCAGAAAAGTGTCCAAAATGGAGAAACTATGTAGGCGTATTGTATCACACAGACATTGAATTGAAGACACTGCCAGCCCAAGGCAGAAGCGAAAACGTCATATTTTGATAATACCATAGACACCAAAGAAAGATTGAAAGTGCCGACGTAGAAAAACATTTTTTTTTGTGTCATTGAGTATCTTCACTTGTGTAGTCGTTTTGACAGGTAGAAGATGTGGTTATAGTGAATATAGTTATCCTGTTATAGAGTGCCTCTGATGTAGTGGTTTTAAATAAGTAATAAATTCATCAACAATAGTAGTACCAAGTTGCCTTTGTTTCTCTATAACAATGGCCTGATTGCCTTACGTATGATAGTGATAATAATATAATTTATTGCTTGCATATAACGCAGCTTTCATGCTTATAACATGTCAGAGCGGTATGGTCCAATCTCATTTGTGGACCTTTGGGGGGGTATCTGGGAGAAGGTTTTTCGTGCTGCCTTTAGGGCTCGGTAAACACGACTCTACCGGTGTATGGGTGTCAAACTACGAGCCCCCTTCATAGGTAGCCAAACCAATTTTAAACGTACACATACTTAGCCTCTAAACTACACACAATACCCAGAATACAAAATGATTATGATGAATATAATAATGTAAATTTGACTGTCACCACTTTAAAAAAAGTCAATTGCAAAAAATAAAAGTATATAATACTGTTTGAACATCGGAAATGGATTATTTTTTTTTATTTTTACAAACATGATTCTATATTTCCAAATGGTAATCTATACTACCTCCCCTGTTCTCGTGTAAATATAGAATACATGCTATTAAAAAAGCTCATTAAAAGGATTTTGCGCTGTTCAGGATTTTTAATGGCGGCACTACTCTTTTTTTCCCCTTTAGCAACCCCTCGTCTGGCCGTCCGATAGTTGCATCCATCAACTTTAATAAATGTCTTCTCTTACACATGTACATGTATCCACCGCTCCCCCTTTCTCCCGATATATAACCTCTTGTGATTAACTCCTCTTGGTCGAGTTATCTCCCGTATTTTGACGTTACCGCTTAAGAATGTACACACGCCTAGATATGCTACAATAACTAGACGTTTGTCAATTATTTTTTTGTCTGAGTTTTGACAGATGGCATTAAATGGAAAAAAAAAAGGCCACTGTTAATAAGTTCACACTGGGTCAACGGTGCTCAATAAAATGGGCGGCCTGGAAAAACCCAGCACCCGCTTTTTCATCGTAAAAAAAAACGCAAGCTACAAATCTATAGTCATATTACAAGATATTCGGAGCACGCAAAGACCTTCATTCAATGAACAGTACCAGGAAAAAGGAGAAGAGGCAGACATGAAAGCGATGGGAAGACAACATACATTGAAAGAGGTTATATAGTTCGTCCATCGTGGTTCGATGATGACCACTTTGTCATCCAGTCGGTGAGGGCTTTGCACTGGGGTTTTGTGCCTCCTCATGTGGCTGGTGAGACCTATGCGAGCCCGGAATGTTCGGCCGCACTCTGGGCAGGTAATTCCAGTTGGAACTAGTGTCGTCTGCCCTGCTTTCCTTCTCTGGCGTTTTTCTTTCGCAAGCGTTGTTCTTTTTTCCTCAGCAACCTGTGCGCCGGATCTCACAGCGCGGCGCCATGATACTCTGTCATGTGCCTCTGTCTCCCAGGTGCCTGGGTCAATGTTGAACTCCTTTAGAGAAGAATTAATGCAAAAGACAAAGAGGAATGGAGAAAAACGGTCAACGAATCTTGCATGGCGTCCAACAGACTAAGGAATAGGTCAACGTAAAAGTTAAATGTAAAACACTCAGAGAATAGTTCTGTATACAATGTTTGAAGCCGTAGAAAGCTTGGGTGCCTGTTAAGCCCTAACTGACTGACAGCTTTCAGGACTCGATTTCTTTACAGACCAACTGTCATGTTTGTTGCTTATTATGTTCTCGCTCTCTCTATCTCTGTCTCTCTCTCTCTCTCTGTCTCTCTTTGTCTGTCTGTCTCTCTCTCTATTTGTCTGTCTCTCTCTGTCTCTGTTTCTCTGTCTCTCTGTCTCTGTCTCTCTCTCTCTCTTTTCTAGCTTTTGCCCTTTCTTACCTTTCCCCCTTTTCTCTTGTCTCTCTCTTCCTATCTCTCTCTGTGTCTCTGACTTTTTGTTTTCTTTTCAAACTCTCTTTTCTCTATTAGGCTACTGATTCATCTTTTTTTCCAGTCTTAATTATTTTACTTTCATTATTGATTGAGTTGATTGATTATATTTACCTTTTTTTCCTATTTCACATGTTTTTTTTTTCTACCCCTATTGCGAAAGGCCTTCTAGACTAAGGTCACCGGCCAGGGCGGAAGAGTCCCAGGATGGACTACAACGGTCTCATGTTCAGGACCAAGGCGAACCACCTAAATGTGGTCAAGCATGGAGGGGGATGCATGCAATTATCTAGCCCTCGATACGTCAATTGAGATAATGACCAAAAATATATCCATACCGGCTAGGCCGTCGCCCGGGTTACCAAGGGCCGCGCCTACCGTCACAGACCAGGGCGGAGGTGGGAAGTACAGGCCTACCATTGAGAGAGGTTTTAAACAGGGCAAAAGATAGAGAGGAATGGAGAAAGATGGTTTACAAATCTTGTTTGGTGCCCCAACGGTCCTCCAGACTAAGGGATAGGCAGGCAGGCTATTGTGTTTTATCTATCTATCTATCTATCTATCTATCTATCTATCTATCTATCTATCCAACTATCTATCTATCTATTATTATCCCATATGGAAGACGATAGCTGCGATAGCATCCCAAAGGCGATCTTATCTGTCGAACTTAAAGTAGACAGCGTAACAGAGGTGCCTCATATAAGCTCTTTTAAGATAAACTCAGGCTCCACTAGGCCCTCACATGTATGGAAGAAAGTAGCTGGCAGAAGATGGCCTCTGAAAGATACTTTTGGAGAGCTCTCAAAAAGAATTTGAGATTCAAAGAAAAGCCATTACTGAAGACATGCGCAGAAGACTTGAAGAAATAGTCGCCAGCGGACAATGGCTTTATCTGCAACAGATGCTGCTGAAAAATATGTAGATCTGAACAATGCACTTAAGTCTTCGGAATCAAAAACATTGCCATTATCTATCTATCTATCTATCTATCTATCTATCTATCTATCTATCTATCTAATGATAAGTAAGCTATAAAACGAGCTTCGCTTTATATAAAGACCCTGTTCGAAAAACAAAACATCTTTACATCTTCATGCATACAAAAAAAAATTGTTAATAAAAATTACAATTTACAGAGAAAGAAAAGAAAATCATCTACTCAAAAATAGATAGGTCAGACAGATGTACATTTCTAGTCTGCCGAGGTCAATCGATGGATCGAAATGATTACAAGAGATAAAATGGCAGGGCAAACATCATTAAATTTCAACTCGCTCTGCCACTAAATTCAAAGTAAACACTTTGACTATGTGACGTGTGCATTCCCCCAGACCTGGTCTTTACTATGAACACGCGTATCTTTGAGGAATGGACAATCTTTAAACGCAAAAGCTCGACCACACTAAAGACTTAAAATAACAAATCTATGATAACCTTAATAGCGCCATCTTTATAGATAATTATACCCATGATTCAAGAGTTTGGACGCTAAGTAAGGGAAAGATCACTCTCTTATTTCTGCTAGTCAGACGGACTAGAGTTACCCGTCGAAATTTTAGAGGCGAAAAAAAAAGAGGGGGTGGGGAACAAGTAGTATTTATCCGTCACTAAATAGCAGGGCCGGACTTAACAATTGTTACCAAGAAGTCATGGAAAGAACAAGAAATCTACTCTGTATTCAGCCGTTAATAAATAGCAGGCCCGAACATGGGCCCAATGCGTAACGGATTTCGCTTGGCCCGGTTTGGGTAGGGAGATGGATAATAAGTGAAAATTAAAAGTTTGTACGAAACATTAGTCTTTGCATTTTATTCACTTTTTGCTAACTACAGAATTACTTTACCAGCCGCGAAGTAGCGAAGTCATACAGCATATCATACAAATTCTGTTTGTACATAGATTACTCTCACTAGCGAGAATTACCATATGTTTCAATCTATCTACGAGAATTGGTGACCTTGAAATTGTTCATTAGTTTGAGGAGCGAGAGGCTTCTTTCACTAGAATACACAATTACGGATATTGCATAATGCCTTTTTTATTGCTCATAGAATTGGCGTTTTGCATATTGAATTAACAATTTTTGTCTTTATATTTCAGATGATTTGTTGATGATATATGTATATATATATATATATATATATATATATATATATATATATATATATATATATATATATGTATATACGGCATTCATGATTTGAGCCGCTAATAAAATATTGTTAAACTACGGGTACTGGCTGCTTAAGTTTCTACTTTATAATAGCTTCAGTTAATTGTATTTCATTTCTGTATCTTTTTTGTTGATGTGGCCCGCGACACGAATGTTGAACATTTAAATGGCCCTCAGGATAAGGTTGGGTATCACCGTTCTATGCCATTGTCTATCTCTCATTGTCTATCTCTCATTGTCTATCTCTCATTGTCTATCTCTCATTGTCTATCTCTCATTGTCTATCTCTCTCACATTCTCTCTCTATCGTTCTCTCTCTCCCTCTCGTTTACTCTCTCAAACACATTCTCTCCTTCTTTCCTTCTCATATTTTCGATTTCTCTCTCATTATCTCGTTTCTCTCATTCTCTCCCTTTCTCGTTCTCTTTCTCTCTCTTTTTCTTTCAATCTCTCTTATTTTCTCTAATCCTCATTCTCTCTTATTCTCTCTATCTCATTCTATCTCTACCTCTCTCAATTTTCTACGTATGTTTTCCTCCTACGCAATGTACTTTAGCATGTGCAGATAAGAGGAGCAACATATACTTAACATATGGAAAGAAAAACAGGAGTTGGTTAGGTGGAGTACTAAGGAAGTACTGGTCATGACCTTTGACCCTTAAAAAAAAAAGAAATAAAAATGAAACACTTCAGGCATGGAAATTAACACTGAGGGTAAAATAACAACGGTAACAAAAGAAATAAAGAAAAATAATATGTACAATTTACCAAATTTTTATTTAGGAAAAACAGCAAACATTAAATAGCTAAAACAATAATACCACAAAAAAAAATAAATAAAAGATAAATAATTAGCTTGAAAAAGGGACTAAGACACTCAATCATTCAAATACCATTTTTCATATGTCCTCAAATCATTGAAACAAACAATAGACAACTATACAATCTTTTAATGACATAAGCACCTCACTGGCATAGTGGCTAGTATGTCGCTTTAAGAGGACTGAGCCATACTTTCAGGTCGTTCCCCCCCCCCTTTTTTTTTTTAATAAATGTTTTTAAAAAGCGACTTACCCTTTCTTTCTTGACCCACTCACTTCCTATTTTCCCAACTGATCCAGGCAAGTGATAGGATCCTATATTTCATGGATCAGAAGGTATGATTGTAAAACTCTAGTAAAACCCATAGTGTCCAACTGATCCAGACAAGTGATAGGATCCTATATTTCATGGATCAGAAGGTATGATTGTCAAACTCAAATAAAACCCATAGTGTCCAACTGATCCAGAAAAGTGATAAGATCCTATATTTCATGGATCAGAAGGTATGATTGTAAAACTCTAGTAAAACCCATAGTGTCCAACTGATCCAGAAAGGTGATAGGATCCTATATTTCATGGATCAGAAGGTATGATTGTAAAACTCTAGTAAAACCCATAGTGAAGTAGTTTGTTGTTTCTGAAAGATAAAAGTCGGCTTTGCCAAACTTTCTTGAGTACAAGTCTATTTTTTTTTAAATCCTCCCCCCCCTAGATCTATGTTGTCTAAGCATTGTCAAATTAGTTTAGTTGTCGCCTAATTACACGTACTGTGTCTTTCTGTGGTGAGAATGCCGCCAGCGAGTTTCACAAAGGGAGCGAACCCGCTGAACTTGACTTAGGTGGAGAGCAACTGTAAATAACAAGTTTAATTCTGAGACGCAGTAGTGAGTTAGGATTAAGATTGTCTAGGGAAGTTCAAGACTGGAGATTGGCTTGGGGATAGGCACAAGGACATCAAAAACAAACAGTTTCGGTGTGATGTCTATAACATCCTCTGCTTCAAAAAGAAGAAAAAAGTTGTGCTGTTTAACAATATTCGAAAATGAATATAGATAAAACAAAATATTACTAATAAAAATTTCTTCTTGGGGGTGCGATGGCTGAGTGGTTAATCTCTTGGCTTCCGAACCTGGGGTCCTTGGTTCGAATCTCGGTGAAGACTTGGGATTTTGAAGTTTTGGGATTTTAGGGGCGCCCTATGATTCCAGCCAACTGTAATGGGCTCCTAACTTTAGTTGGGAAAAGTGAAAGAGGTTGTTAGTTGTGTTGGCCACATGACACCCTGCTTGTTATCCGTTGGCCAAAGAAACAGATGACTATGACCTTAACATCATCTGCCCTATAGATAGCTAGGTCATTACTTTTTTTCCTTTTTTTATTCTCATTCCTTTTAAAAGTAAATTAGAAAATAGCAGTTGTTACGAAACGTCATAAGTGGGATGTAGTGGGATTGAATAATGATAAACTGTTCACTATGAAAAGCTTTGAACTTAACACATTAAAAGCCGTTCCCAAGACAAGGCTCTTTTATAGGAAAATGCCACATAAACAAATTGTGTATTTGTTAGTTTGCACAAGTCAAAGGTCGACTCTCTCTGCTGACGAAGTTATTTATAGTTATTCCAAGAAAAGCTTAGCTCGATCACACGGGGTCTGGAGGTTTTGATTCTATTGGTTGTTTTAAAAAAGAAGTCACCTGACTTCCGCCTAGTTTTTGTAATTTCTGCGCGAATTAATCAGTCGAGAAAATAATTTCATAGGAGCAGGTCATGTTTTATTAGAGCTCTGTTTATAAGCCTTTGTGATTTTATTTCATATTGTTTGATCTACATTGTACATAAGTTGTACTTACGTTTTGTTCAAATAAAGTTCCTGAATATTGTTTTCTACAAGAAAGTCTTTTTATTGTGAATTCTAGATCTACATTTATTCAATTAATTCATCTACAAGACTTGAATCAAATTGCTTGTCATCAACCACGTGTTCAAGATAGAAATATTCCCCGGCACAACGAGATCAACCAAACACCATCTCGTTACAGAAAAATAGAAAACTAAATATAACGTAATCAAACAGAAACTCTTTTAAAAAGGTACGAAGTGGATAAGTACGATTCTGCACTTGTCTTTGATATTGCCACTAAAAAACATGCCTTAGACATGTTTAAGTACAGCATATGAAACTATTCTTCCTTGAAAGAATGATTTTATTGACGTCTCGTTATTAGATATGACGTATATGTGAGAACCACTTTTTCCCACTACGTTACAACAAAAAGAAACAAAAAAAAAACTTAGAAAAACATAAGAACTTGAACTTGTCAATAGACTTGTTTTGGGTTACGAAGGGAGGCTAATGAGGACAGAAGATAACATTGGGAAGTTTACCTGACTGGGTAAGAACGTCATATAAATATTTAAACAATTTTGTTAAAAATCTAATGATCTCATTTAAGTTTACTCATCATTTTTGTTTAAGTCTTGGTGAAGGTTTTCATATCTAGATAAATATCAGAGAATTATTTAGTTTGTATCAACTTTAATAAGTGTTGATATTACAAGACTCCGTCAAAGAGCTAGAGGGTAAAGAAATTATGTGTCTATTTGAGGATACATTATTCTATTTGTCTTTCGTTCTCATTAAATGTTAGTCGCGGGGCCCCCTATTATTTGTAGTTTGGGTAACAAGGAAATTATCCCTATCTTAAGGTTCTTCGGAGTCTGAGGATCGGTCTACTAGCTAGCCTCAAAGGCTGCCCCTTTAGATGGTATCGATACAATCAAAGTCTGAAACCCGTACTGAATGCACTGATCCAATACATGTAAATGACATCTTACGTAGTAAACTACGCTTCAACATTTACATTTTTGTCGAGTACCAGCTCATTTGGGTGGCCTGCATGGTAGTACATATGCGCTCTGGACTGTCGCTATGATGTTCCCGGGGGTTCGAACCCAGCCTGTCACCTTCTCCAGATGTTCTGGTTGGAGGTTTGGGTTAGGATGTAATAGTGTTCAATTTGAAGAAACATCTAAAAAAACGTAAAACTTAGGTCTGCCTAGTTTTTTATTATGCAAATAGTGTTTTTTTCTCCGAGAAACCAATCTCAAAAATATTAACTCCATCTCTCCGTAATTATTTTCCGTGCTCAGAAGTTTCTTTTCCCGATGCCACAGTGACGGGTATTATATATTGTATAATGCTGATTTTTTTCTCGAGCGTAGGATTGGGCGTTTTTCATATAGAGTGACACACCTAATTGACAAATTTGTCTATATTTCAAAAGATTTTTACGAGTCTTCTAAACATTTTTAATAATTTCAGAAGATTTCCATTTTCCGTAAATTTTGATAGTTCAGGAGATTTCCAGGAGCTGCTGAAAAATCAGGAGGCCGTGAAAACACTGATATATAATGGTTTAATTAAATTATTTTACACCTAGAATTAGCGCGGGGCCTATGAAAGTGGGGGGCCCACTGCGGTCGCATTGGTTGCAGTGGCCTAAGATTGGCCCTAACGACACCTAAAAAGAAACATACAAAAAAAAAAAACCCACCTAGATTTTAATTTTTTAAATTTGGGATCCATACAGGTCGACATTTCTCTTCCAAGAAGCACATCACGTGAGTGTGACGGCTGACGTGTGAACACTGATCTGGAATATCTCCACGTGAAAATGTGGCGCTGGCCGAGAGACAAGGAGCAGACGTTTATAAAGCGACACCGGCTCAAGAGTTGACGTTTATGAACGGATATGACGTAAGCTTTTTTAAACTCAAGCTTAATCTCTTGTTCTCGTCAATTTGTAGTTGTTTTTTTTCTTAACATTATCAGAGGCGGCCTGGTAACGAGTGGGGAAACCCTTTAAAAGAAAGAGGTAAAAATAAAACTTATCTAAAGGGAAGAAGTCCATTTTTATTGCTATATCTCTCAATAATGTTGAAGTAACTTCCCTTTTCTATATCAAACTAAATAATTAATAAACAATAATTAACTGATAAATCGGTTTGATTTTTATCAATTCATGTTTTGTTAGTCAAAAGTTAAGGATCCGCTAGTGATTACAAGACTGAAATCTTAAATTTGTTTACTAAATTATTTATTTTTCTTTTCACTTTGAAGACAAACACATCTTCCATATTTTTTTTTGTTCACTAAAGATCAGTGGCGTAGCTAGGGGGGGAGGAGGGGGAGAATTAGAAAATCGCCCCGGGCCCCCACTTGAGGGGAGCCCCAAAATGAATATTTTTTACATTGAAAATTAGATAAAAAGCAACTGAAGGGGCCACCAAAGAGGTCAAGCCCTCCCTCGGGCTGCCAAACGATCGACATTTCTTAGCTAAGTTTCTGCTAAAGATTGCTTAGTAAACATTTTATGAGTCAATTCATTTCAAGTTTGTTCAACTTTGTAGAAATATACACACACACACACACACATACACAAACATGAATGCACACGTAAAACACACACAACACCTTAGACCTGTCTGGTATTTCTAGACATAACAACAAAAAATAAATATTTTAATTTAGAACAAAGACAATATTGAGAACGTATCAAGAAGCAACATTTTAAAACCGCAGATTTGGCAGGTGGCACATTAACAAGTATACATACTGTCAAAAGCATGAAAAGCTATATAAAGTATGCATATACAATGCTTTAAATATTTTAAATATCTTTACTATAACGTGAATATATTTAATATAGCTGGTAAATATTTCAAGAGGTCAAAAGCATTAAAGAAATATTTTGCAATGCTTACCCGTTTCCAATGTAATTGAAACGCTAATTTGAAAATTGAGTCCTGAATTTAAATCCAAAAATTGATATCTATTAATAAAAACTTTTTTTTTAAGCACAATGAATATTTTTTACACTGTAATTATAGGCGTACTGGTCACTACGATGATACTATTTCCTACCTCCTATTAACTTGAGTAACTATACAAATATACTTTCTTAAATACCAAAAAAAAAAAAAAACTGGGTCAAACTCTGTTTTCCAAACGCAAATAAAGGAAAGCCTGGGAAGAAGAAGGAAAAAAAAACAACTTCTGCAAATTTTTTTCCGGAAGTATCCCGCCCCCGCAGTAAAAGAAGATAAGCAGGAGTGGAGGGAAAAAAAACACGATTCTTTTAATACGCATGACCGCAAGGCAAGGGGGAATAAATGAGCAGTGTTGTCAACACTTAACAGGGCGTGTGGTTGAACAAACGAGGGAGTTGATGAGCACCCCACCTTCGCCTCTACCCATCACAAGTGAGCTCTAGGGACGAAAATAAACTCGACTTTTCTATTTCTGAAGCCTGATGCCGGAGTTTGTGAATGTTTTTCAACCACTATCGCGAATATTATGTCATTATTTTTAGTTTCTAGTCGGACAATGGCACACTTATCCACACTCGCGCGTGACTGGAATTTTTTTTTCTTTCTTTTTTTTTTAGCCAACTTTACTGTTTACAAAGCGTGAAGAAAAGGATCGAAAATAGAAACGCTAAGAGCAACAAAATAAAATGAAAATTGTGTCGAGAGAATTATATTTTAAGAGAAGATAATCAACACAAACATTAGAATAAACTCACATATTTATTTTTTTAACGCAGTATATAAAAAAAAATACCCCAAAATGGCGTACATCTACATCAAATATCAGACAATATTTCTGTTCTATTATTACTTCTGGAAAGCCCTAAGCTGCAAGGAATTGTTTCGCGTAATTTTAGATCTTAGATCTTTTTAAGACTGGGAGGATTCTTTTTAAAGTTTTTTGTTTGTTTTTAAAATTCAATAGCATGTAATAAAATATATTTACCCAAATGCTGGATTTATTATTTGATTTTTACTTTGAATAGTGTCTCCATACCACTAGATCTATAGCTTGCTCAATGTACTATGACTTTAATGCTACTATAACAAATTCAGTGCACTCTGGTCTTCATGCTAAGATAACAAGTTCACTGCACTCTGGTCTTCATGCTAACATAACATGTTCACTGCACTCTGGTCTTCATGCTAAGATAAAACGTTCACTGCACTCTGGTCTTCATGCTAACATAACATGTTCACTGCACTCTGGTCTTCATGCTAAGATAAAACGTTCACTGCACTCTGGTCTTCATGCTAACATAAAATGTTCACTGCACTCTGGTCTTCATGCTAAGATAAAACGTTCACTGC
>JADKLZ010001483.1:23706893-23738313 GCA_021533235.1 Biomphalaria straminea
CACTGACCATCATAGAAGGCCTGAACACTGACCATCTTAGAAGGCCTTAACACTGACAGTCTTAGAAGGCCTGAACCCTACCTGCAACGTTGTAACCTGTGGGTAGTTCAGACCAATGGCTTTGTGCCACGTCACAGATTAGCTCTTTGGATGAAAGTCAAGATTTGTTTAAGAGTAACCGAATATTCTTAGACTAATAATCGTACTGCATCCTGTTTATATAATAAAGTAAAGCTTTAAGTCTAAAATGGTAATAATGAAAATACTTGATAATAATTTTCAAGGGACACACATTTTTATTACTAATCAGATAAATCAATTGTTCCCCTTGAAATATCTAACACAAGAATATAGTTTCTGCTGAATAAAATTGTTTTCTTCTTATGCTGAGCATTTTCACATCTAATACGTTAAGACATTTTGTAAACATAAAAAAATACAGCAACATTACTTTGATCTTGCCATAAATATTTTCAGGATGTACCTGATGCAATTTACTCACTGTACTGGTATTCCTATTTCTCTAATGCTATTTAGTGACTGTACCAGTATCCCCATTTTCCAAATGCTATTTACTAACTGTGCCAATATTCCCATTTTTCTATGGCAATTTATTTGCTGTAATTTTGTGTGTGTGCACTAGTTCTGAGGAATATGTAATTTAGGCTCTGGTTCGCACCAGAGTAGGCCTATATCATTAAAAAATTTTTTTTTTCTTTTACATCTTAAGGGTGTGCTTCCGAATGGAAGTTTATAACATCCTAGCTAAACCTCCTGCAAGAGGGCGGAGGATGGCAGCGCTCAAGCCTGAAACTATCAGGATGACAGTCCAGAGCACATAATACAAAACTAGGTAGCATTCGGCCAAAAAAGACTTTCGAAGCCAAGCATACATTCTCATCGGAGGTATGGGTTTTTGTTGGTTATGCCTCGCAACTTTTGAAGGTCTCCCTCCCTTGAACTTTTTGTTATAACTCTACTAATAGATCCAAGCCTTAACCTAAACCATGAGACCATGGTTGTATATTCAAAGTCTTGATCATTTCTATCCGACAGGTTTGGTCGAAATCCTTCAATGAATATTGCCAAAGTTAGCTTCCATTTATTTCAAACTCTGTTTATGACTTAGCTGTTGATGCTTCAAACATTGTTGGTTGTTTTCCTCACCTACTATCCACCCAACAAAATTGAAACCACCCAATAATGTTCAAATTTTAAGATGTGTGTCTTTTTTTTTTTTTCGCTAAGTACTCTTATTTAAATTTGTTCATTTGGGTTGCGCTCAAGTAATAAAATGAACCCTGTGATAGAGAAAAAAAAAATTTTTTTTAAAAAGAGGCTATTAGGGAAAAAAAACAAAACAAAATTAGAAATGTTTAAAATTTATTCACTTGATTTCTGACAAATTATTTTGTTTGCGAGGACTCAACATGGAAATGTGTAGCATTCAATTACATTTACAACTAGATCTAAATCTCCAGAGTTAATAAAACAAAAATAAAGGCAATTAATGTCCAGGCAAGTAGATATGCCTATGATCAAGATGACAAGAAAGTAAATTAATTATGTACAAGAAACAACTATTTACATAATGCCAACAAAAAAAAATCTGTATCATTTTGCATCACTCTTCTCAAGAGGGGCATAGTTGAGCAGTTTCTCAATCAAATCAACATGAGCTAACAGCATACGTCGACAACAGTATCGCTTTAAGCCCAAGGCATCAAGAGCATCACTGTTAAAAGAAAAGGTACAACAAATTAAATCTACATAAAAAAAAAATTATTAATAGTCAAACATACTATACTTTTTGTAAATCATCAAACAAAACATTTTTTTTAAATTTTGTCTACCAAAATAGTTATGAGCCTATCAGAAAAATATTTGTTTTTATAAACAAATAAAAAAAATTAGTTTCCTTTCAGAAGTAAACATGCTTAAAGGGAAATGCTTAAAATTATTTACCCCTCTGTGTATTCCACTTGAAGAAGGCCAATGTAAGCTTCCCATTTATTTCCAATAACTTTACCACAAGTGAAGCAACGAATGGGAATGATCATTGTGAAAAGCTTAAGCCTGATACGAACCTACTGAAAAGAAATAAAATAGAAAAAAAAAAAGTTAAATACTCCATATAATAACATTAATAATTTTACTTTTAGTGAATTATTCATTTAACAACATGAAATATCAACCCAAAATGTATTATACGTTCAGTGAGGTATGCAGTATTTCATGTGGCTGTGCAGCCCCAGCTGTGATCTACATATTTTGCCACATCCAGGGCAAGCATAACCATTTAGATTTTCTTTTAGCCGCCTGCGTTTGTCCTCGGCAACATTTTTTTTGGTCTCAAATGCGGCCTTCCTGAGTGAACTCCAGCTGTCATGCCGCACGCAGCCAGGTGCCCTCTTCTATGTCAGCCAAGGAAAGTTGACGTTTAAGCTGGTCTTTGAATTGTTTCCGTGAGGCGCCTCTGTTACGTCTACCACTTTTACCTCACCACAAAAGACTGCCTTTGGCATACGTTCTTCTCCCATACGGGATAAGTGCCCTGCCCAGCATAACTGCCGGACCATTAGAAGTCCCTTTATACTGCCCTTACCGGCGTTCGCAAGGACATTGCTGTTTGTCGTGTGGTCCTGCCACCATATGTCCATGATGGACGCAAGCATCTTTGATGAAAGCACTCAAGTAGTCTTAGTTCTTTTCAGCATAAAGTCCATGTATTAGAGCCATATAGAAGGGTTCAGAGAACTACCGCATGAGAGACATTGAGTTTTGTAGGCAGGCTGAATGATTTGTTCCGCCACACTCTAGCCTGATTTAGGTTGCCCTTATATGGCAATGTCTTTGATTTGAAGTTTACGCTTGAGTGTAATGACATAAACATGCAAAACCAGTTAAAAAGGTCATTGTATATTTTGACAGTCTGGGGTAGGATCTATTTTAACTTTTTTTCCCATTGTCTTATTCTAATAAATGCAACAGTTGAGGGTTTCATAATGACTATCGATGAGTGGTAGAGCATGTTATTATAAATGCAAATAAAGACTAGGATTCTTTTTTTCTTTTTTTGTATCTAAAACCAGCATAAATACCCTCCACCCCATTCCATGTTTGCAAGAAAGAGACTGGATCAGATTGTGTCATGTTACCCAGGAGGAAAAAAACATTGGGAATGACCCTCATTGTGCTCAGATTAAAGTTAAATTAATCAATGATCTAACCATCTAATTTCATCTAAGATTATTTTTGATGAAAATTTTTATAATATTCAATCAGTAGGCTAGCTTACACAAAGTGTGGGCCGATAACTCTAGTACACATTTTATTTTACTGTTTAAAAAAAAAAAAGAATAACATATAGACTCCACTATAAACAAAATTGACTTCATTAAAATGAAAAGATACTAGAAACTATGTCTAGAGATCGGAAGATTAATGAGAATTAAAATGGCCTTTAGGTCGATTTATGCTGGGCATCGCTGATCTAAGTGGTGGGTTGGGGGTGGGGGGGATATGGGATAGTAACCTCATGACAATTAACATTTAAATGTTTTATTATAAATATGTTTTAAATTATCTAAAAAGTGTGTGCATTCACCTTTATTTGTATACCAAATATAACATTTTCTGATAACCAACAAAAACGTTTTTATACTTTAATCATAACAGGGTAGTGAAAACTAAACAAGCAAAACATAATTCTGTCAGAGTGTGGAAAATATTTGTAGACAAAGAGTTAATCAATGACTTAAAATCTGCCAAAATAATTATCTAAGTCAGTGATCCCCATAATACGCCCCACTGCAATGTCGGCACAAAGTGTAGAAAATCCGCTACCCTTCCTCAAAAGGTTGAAAAATGTCTCTTTACCTACATTAGGGCTCTCAATTTTTCTCCGATTGATTGGTACCATGACCTTTAAATTTGTTTTTTTTTATAAAATAGGACTCTTAAATGTAGATTCAATACTTCATAAAAAAAGTGAAAGGACCTTTCATTTTTTGAAGAACGTGATAATAACCTGTTAGATTTTTAATAAGGTATGCCTGTTTTAAAAAAAGAATAACAAACAACATTTAGACAAAACTGACTTCATTCAAATGAAAAGATACTAGTTTAAAAACTATGTCTAGAGATTGGAAGATTAATGAGAATATTTACAAAAAGAGACACGAAAATGAGTCGTTGGTAAAGCTAGCTACACTGTTGCTCCAATTTTTAGTAGAGAAATGATGCTGTTTTCTGACACATGAAAAAAAAAAAAGCTAATATTATAAATCCCATTAACTAAATGTAAGTACTAGATCCACTGGTTGCTGATCAAATAATTTCAGGTCTATTTCATTTTGTTTTTGTACCTTTCCATTTATGTGGCCCACGACACCAGTGTCGGAAATTAAAATGGCCTGCAGGTCGATTTATGTTGGGCATCGCTGATCTATGTAGTATAATGATAATAATCTTTACTAAGAGATCTAGATATTCTAATTTACTATTAGATAGATGTAAACAAAGTTTTTTTTACAATTTTTTAAAATACTTTCACGTACAGTAGATATATCTAAAATATCTAGAGATATTCTTAGTCCTAGCTCCAGATAGAGTCTAGTTGATTACTTATACTTATATAAATTAGATTTTAAAATAATTTGGATTTTTCGATCTATCATAAAAATTCAGAATATCATAGAATTTAATTTTAAATAAACTTTAACACACTTACAATACTTACATAGATCTAGATCTTTAATATAATTATTTAATATAATAACACACAATTCTAGACAATAGTGTTTATCTGTAATTTAGAATTCAATCATAGATGAACAGAGTTGAATAGACAGACCATTTGACTCCAATAGAGTATAGAATTTAACTAGATTAAGATTCAATAAAGGACATAATTCACTTTTTTTTGTAAACAAATAACATTTAGCCACATGATTCTCTATGATTACAGTATATTTATATTGAGTATGATGACACTCTATTTGACTCTATTATGATCTATCAATTCTATCTCTTACTCTTATACAAATTTAACGTAATACACACAGGCTGTCACGAGACCTTGATTGATCAATATTATCATGTGGCTACTAAATGTATTGATTGTAATAAATAGAAGAATGAGGTCCATGACATATGTCAGTATTCTGAGTATTAAGAATAGATCTAGATCTAATAAATAAATTTAAATTTATTTTTCATTTTACTTTTTTTTTTAGATTGGATTTATATCAGATATTTTAGTTAGATCATTATGTATACCAGTTTACCAGATATAGATCAAATAACAGACCCATTGTGACTATTCAATATTTATAATATTATTATAATTATTGGCTATCATCTAGATTTTTACAGACAACTAGATCTAGATTATTTTTATAGATTAACTAGATAGACTACTACTACACTACTACAGTATTTAAATTTAGTCTTTTTTTTAGACTACTTCTACTACGATCTAGATTTCATATTAATCATATTATATATATCTAAGACTATATAATGCTAAATAGAAAATTAATAGAATACTAGATTTAGATATCTAGATCTTGAAAAATCTATGTCTAGAATCTAGTTCAGTAGCTGGCTATAGATCTACATTATTCTACATTGACTACATACACTCCCACTATTACACTGTAATTACAGATCTTTTAGACTTTTTACTGTCTGATTATCGATAATACGTAACTAGATCTAGATGAAAATTATATAGAAAAATTCTAGATCTAGATTCTAGTCCTAACGTGTTACCTTATGTCTATTCCCCTTACAAAAAAAGATCTGGATGTGTAACAGTTCAAAATTTAAGTCAGAATAGATCTGGTCACAGTCTAACTCTAATCTAAATAAAATTAACTTAGATTTAGACGAATTTAGTAAAGACTTTGTTATGTTATTTCTACTTTCGTTTTCTCATCCTGCATCAGACACTAGTGACCACATTTTTACAATTTTAGAATTTGGTCAAATAAAATTTTCATTTAGATTTACTATTATAGATCTACTTTTTTTAGCAAATTTAATAAACGTCTAAAATTTTAAATAAATAAGATTTATTGAGATTAATAAAATTTTACTCGCTTGAAATTAGATTATCGTTGAGATTTTAATATTATTTCAGAGATAAGACAATTTACTTGTGCATTATGGCAATCTCGGTGCACTTATCACTGACATATCAATAAGGAGTATCTAAACATCCATTCGCAATTTAATGAACACTAATTGACAAAATTATGATATTGATCTGATCAAGATTCAGATATTCAATTTCGAAGAACAACTAAAGCTGTATTGATCTAGAATCTAGATTATATTTATTTCATTTTTAGAAATAGATCTTGGTTAAGATTCAGTGTTCATAACTTTCAGATTTCTAAATACATTTCTATCCTTTAAATTTTCCCTGACTACCATTTCTTAAAAGTCCAAGGATCGACTTGATTCTTGACATGGTCATGTGACTTACGTTTGTATTTTGATCTTGAGTTCTTTGATAGCACCATCTTGTTGGTACGTTGTGGAGTTCTTTCTTTGTGCTTCGGTGTCTACAAATTTAATTAAAGTTCCTTTGATTTGATTTTGTAAGAAAGACAAGATGAAGTGATGAACTATAAACTAGCTATTTGTGAGAATCGTAAATAAACACATTTTGTCACGTCATAATATTGATAAACCAATAAAAAAATATGTATCACGTGACAGCCACGATGGATGAAATACTTTGTATAGAAGATATAGAGAATTACGTGGCTAAATAATGTTTGTTTACGATTGGTGAATGAGGTCCATTACGTTTGTGCGAATTAGGCCCCTATATATAGTTTAAATGAAAAGTGTGACTTTTATTTACTGACTGTGTAATAAATGGGCATACATACTAGTGACTAGACCTACATAGGCGTTATTTCACATAACATTTATATAGTCCTAGCCACAATACCTTTTTCTTTTTGAAAATTAGTATTTAAAAAAATCCTAGTTTCTTGCCCCCATCATGACCCATTATAATCAGAGTTTTAACGGGCTCTATGTTCGTCTTTGACACTTTTGGTTACTAAAAGAAACAAAATAAGCGAGGCATTAGTTGATACATATTCTCAATGAATATTTGGATATTGTTGAGAAATCAAAGGGGAGGGCATCCTCATTACACAAGAGTAGCAAACACATAAACACGATTGTCTCCTGTTGTTGACTGTTTTTTTAGCAATAACAGGCAAATCCACCTTTCTAACATTATTATGGCTATGTCTAATCAACACATTTATCATTGTTTTGAATCGATGCCATTCATCTCTTTTGAGGTCAGTAAAATTTATAGGCCCTACAGATTGTCTCATGAAAATCAAACAAGAGCTTAAAGCCAAAATGCGTTGTTTAAACAGATATTAGCGTATGCACCTTCTGTGTGGGACCCGTCAACTCAAGAAAACATAAAGCAAATAAAACAATTACAAGAAGGAACAGTGACATCAGGGGCGTAGCTAGGAATTTTTATTTGTTTGGGGGCTCGAGGGGCTTGACCTCTTTAGGGCCTCTGCATTTTGCGTAATAGTTAATTCTCAATGTAAAAAAAAAACACTCATTTGGGGCCTCCTGAAGTGGGGACCCGGGGGGATTTTCAAATTCTCCCCCCCCCTCCTCCCACACCCTAGCTACGCCACTGAGTGACATTTGTTGAAACATTGAATATTTACGTTTATTAGAGTAACACCACTGGTAAAAAATTCCTAAAGTTAGAGACACATCAGGACAAAAGACTAAAAAGTAATGTAGCAATAATACACAAAACACTGAAATATAATTTCTATGGCCTCCGTCAGTCGTGAAGCGACTATGGATTATCTCATGGAAATGAGATGAATGCCTGGGCATAAGCTGTGGTCGGAACGATGTCGCCCACACATTAGTTCTCCCCTCTCAACGCAGCTGATGTATCCAAAGGAACGGCAGTGCCGATACAAGCAGCGTCACAGGTTCTGCCAGAGTGTAGCCCTGGGTGCTGCAAACTGCCTTAGGGTCGCCAGCTCCTGATTTTTCCTCAGGGTTGACTTCCGAAGCCTTTCCTTTGATTGGGTATAGCTGTAAGGCAGCAGAGGCTTGAATTCAGAGTTTCCCTTCTCCTAGATGTACAAATACAATAACACATCTGATAAAGTGAGTCAGAAAAAAACAAAGAAAAAGGTAAACTTATTAGACCATATTTCAAGATCTATTATTACAATGCTCCATTAGAGCATGAATGTGTTTCCCTACATCAGGAACCAACTTAGCAGAGTTAAAACTTCAAATAAACAGTGACGACACGAATAAGCATAGGACGTAATTATCTTCTTATTTTGAAGGAACTTATCAGTTATTTATAAGATAAGATTTAGAAAATCCATTCAAGATCGCTTTGGCCAGGGTATGGATCCAGGACCAGTGAGAAGTTCAGACAACAGTCCAGCGTGTAGGCCACTGTACGTTGTCTGGTGATAATCCCCCCCACCCACAGGACAACCAATCTTCACCAGCTGACACAGAGAGGTCCTGAAAATCTTTAAGAATCGTCACAGATTGAAAAAGAAAGAAAACGGTATCTTTATGTAATAGTTTTAGTTAAGGCCTAATAATGTTTAAAAACAGATACTTCGCATGCATTGTTGATAAATCGCACATTTACATAAATGATTTACCCAAAAAGCAATAATTCAGGAATAAAAGTCAGATTATTTGCAGATGATTGCATAATACATAGAACAATAAAAACAACCGAAGACACCGAGAATTAGATGAATTACACATATGGAAATAAAATTGGAGCTCGTCTTTCCACCCAGAAAAATGTCAGTTATTAAGAGTAACAAAAAAAAATAAAACAAATTTATTCCAATCATCTTAATCATGGTAAATCGGTAACACAGACTAAAAATGCAAAATACCTAGGTGTTATAATAAATGAAAAACTGTCATGGAATCCCCATATTGATGAAACTTAAAAAACAACAAAGAAATTAGGGTTTAATAAAAGAAATTTATATAAACCAAATAAGAACATAGAAGTAACATGTTATTTAACCTTGGTAAGGCCAATAATGGAATATGCATCCTCTATTTTGGGACCATTCATTGAGAGCTCTCATGAAGAAACTAAATGCACTGTCAAATTTAATGGAGCCCAATCAGCACCTTTTGAGGTTTGCAGTGGTGTCAAGCAAGATTGTGTGCTTGCACCTACTCTGTTTGGCATATTCTTCTCCTGTCTACTGCATTACGCATACAACGACATAAACAAAGGTGTGTTTCTCCATACAAGATCCTCTGGAAAACTATTCAATGTTTCAAGGCTACGGGCTAAAACCAAGGTCAGGAGGTTACTCATCAGGGACTTCTGTATGCTGATGATGCAGCTATTGTGGCTGATTCTGATACCCAGCTACAGTCCCTAGTTGACAAACTATCTGCGGCTTAAACATCAGTCAGAGCAAGACTAAGATACTTGTGCAAAACACAAATATTGCACCTCAAATAAGCATTAATGGCCAACCACTAGACTGACTAGAGATTGTAAATAACTTTTGTTACCTAGGCTCCATCATATCCAACAACACTTTACTGGATAACGACATTAACAACAGGATAGCCAAGGCAATGGCCACCATGTCACGGTTGCAGAAAAGAGTGTGGGACAACATATTGCTGACTAACAGTACTAAAGCTCTAGTCTACCGGACAGTGGCGTAGCGTAGGGGGGGAGGGGGGAGGTTTTCAAAATCCCCCCGGGCCCCCACTTAGGGGGGACCACCAAACGGGTGTCCGAAATTTGTTTGTAAATACATAAATTAATATATTTGATTGACAAATAGTGTCAAGTACCAGTACGTTTAAAAATATTTTTCCGAAAGAGAAAAGTTAAAGTTAGTTTTACATTTTAAAATGCAAATCTTTAATAGATTTGTTGTCGATTTATTTTACTTTCAAAAGAGATCAAACGTACTTGCAGAAAAAACTAAGAATATTACTCTCTTTGTTGCCACGAACAGGGGCGTCCTTAGCAGTGCGCGGGGCCCTGTGTGTGTGTCATGTGCGGGGCCCCATAAGAATAAACTATATATACCGTACCACATCACGCTAACCGGCTTATCCGTCTCTAACGCTGTAACAATAACAAGACAGTATGTCCACCTTAACGCTGTGGGCCTTCCTTTTTTTTTGTTACAGAACATAGAACATTGCGTAGCTATTGTTGCCTTACTATTGGCCGCGCTAAGTCCTAAATATACTGTATTGTAATTGTTCTGCATAAAGAAAATTCTTTCAACTTAAAAAAAGTTTAAAAATTACTCCCATGACCATAGCCTGTTTAGACAAAAACACAATAAGCAACCAATCCAAATATTTTATTTGTATATTAACATCGACATCCAATCAGATTTTATTAGAACAAGATTACAAAGAGAGTTTGTGTATCACACAAACTCTCTTTGTCGCTGCTAAAAGTTCATTTAAAAAAATTATATCAAAGATAAACAACAGATCTTATTTTGTGCCCCAGCGGTCAAAATATACATCTTCCGTGCTTTGATCTCTCAACGTTAGCCTTGTAAAGCCGATGTTCAAGGCAACTGCCACACCTCTTTTATGAGTTGATTACTTTACGAGTAAATACTGGTATGTTACTCGTATGTTGGAACAAAAATAAATGTGAAAAACCACTGCAGTTTATTAGTTTATTAATTGTCTTAAAGTAGGTTTCATTTATATTGCATACTAATTAGGTTTTTTCTCTTTAAATACTGTTTGCATAAAATATTTTTAAAAATTAGATTTTGAGCTTTTAGAAAAAAAAAAGTAGCCGTTGCATCAGAACTTTGAATGCTCTATATTATCGTGATGTCAGATTTTCATTTTCTCTTCTATTTTCTGAGCACTAAACGGGACGGACGGACGGACGGACGGACGGACAGACAGACAGACAGACAGACAGACAGACAGACAGACAGACGGACAGACAGGCCACACAAAACTAATAGCGTCTTTTCCCCTTTCGGGGGCCGCTAAAAATGTGTGGTGATCAAGTTTGTGACAATAAAATCTCCGATCGCGGGGCCCCCCTCAAGCGCGGGGCCTGGGGCGGCTGCCCCACTTGCCACCCTCTAAGGCCGCTACTAGCCAGGACTAAGACTGTATGATATACAGCGAATAATTCGACCACTTCTGGTTGTCTTGATTGGCACAAGGGGTTCTCCAGACGTTGGTCTATAACTCTCTGTTTCGTTTGTTCTAACCGTTTACTGTTCTTTGCCTTCGTCGGTATTATAGTACCCAGAGATATCGTCATCAAAAAGCGTTGATTTCTTCTATTAGTTTTCCCATAGTTTGTTTATGATGTAAGATCTGGGTGAGTAATGTTTTTTTTTTATGACAACTGCTTTCTGCCATGTTTGTCCAAGACGAACTCTCGCTTTCTCTCCGACAGAGTAATCTTTAGGTAGTCTTGCTTTTGCATCGCTTTTCATCTGTGGATAGTTGAGTAATGTCTCTGCATTTTCGGTTACCGATGGTTTCAATAGTTTGGGATCAGTTGGAATGATGTCCCTGAGTCTTCTACTCATCAGCAGTTGTGATTCTAATCGGAGTATTTCTATACTCGAGCATAGCAATATATAGATCCTTTCTACGGTGTTATGTATCATATCTTTTGCTTTCGCAAAAAAACATAAACAATAAATATATTGAAACCAATTCAAGCTTTTCTGCAAAAATGATGAGAAACGGATGAAGCTGATTACCCAATCCAACGAAGAAACAAAAGAAGGTAGTGAATACTATGGATTCCCTGTAATGAAACCAACTAGAAGAAAGAAAAGACTTTATAGGAAGTTGAGTTCTAGTGTAGGACTGTCAATAGAAATGAAATTCAAAAGTTTTGCGACAGAAGTGCTGGACAGATTTCACATGGGATGAAGGAAAGATTACAAATGCTGGAAAACAATGGATACCTTTGGGTTTCTTCTTGAACCAAGACACCTGTTGAATGATGACACGCTTATGACAAACTGTGTTACTTTTTCCTGTTTGTATGATGAAAGAAATGGAAAATCATGATGAAAATCAATGATGTAATTGATGTACGAGCAGTTTTCATCAACAAATCAGTAATACAATCCACAATAGACATATTGTGGAAACCGGCTTCATATGGTAATTACTTGTGCTCAAACCTTGCAACCTCCTCCGAATACCGCTCAGGCCACTTCCATTGCGTCATTCTCAAAGCTCAAGTTCATCAAAAACTATCACAGGGGCACAATGACGCAAGAAAGGCTTATCATGGCTTTAATGTCTGTGAAGTCATAAATACTATAAAGTATAGATGTAGGCCTAGATGATGTTATAGATGTCTTTGCTACATAGAATGCACGAAGTGAAGCGATATGAATTGAGATTTGTCAATTGTGAATTATTTAGCTAATAAACAACGGCATTAATCATTAAAAGAGTCTTAATAATGTGAAAATGCAAGGGGCCCCCAAAGAGGTCGATCCCCTCCGGGCCCCCGAACCCCTAGCTACGCCCCTGCTACCGGACCAATGTATTGAGCACCTTGCTATACGGAAGTGAAACGTAGTCAACCTACTCATGGCAGGAAAAAAAGCTGAACGTCTTCCACCTCCGATGCCTAAGGCGGATCTTTAAAATAAGGTGGCAAGATAAGATATGAGGAAGTGCTACGAAGAGCAGGTTGCCAGGACATTCGCTCTGTTATCAGCAGCAGACGCCTTGGCTGGCTTTGCCACGTTCGTAGAATGCCAGTAGGTCGACTCCCACAGGATATCGTGTATGGCGATCTAATAGAAGGCAGAAGAGCCGCTGGTCGCCCACTTTTACGTTATTCTGATGTATGCAAACGGGACATGAAGCTCTTTAAGATCGACACCAGCAACTGGGAAGAGGTGCAACTGGATAGATCCACATGGAGAGAGAGCATAAAGGAGGGGACTTTGATTGCAGGTGCCATAAACAACAGAAGCATAATGAAGTGTGAAAATGCAACGGCGCCTGGTGACTACATATGCCCAACCTGCGATCGCAGCTGTGTATCAAGGATCGGCCTCTTCAGTCACACAAGAGCTTGCAAGGGGAAAAGATCGTCTCTCGAGACGTAAAATGCTACAGTTTGGGACCACTCAACTCAAGAAAATATTAAGAAATTGGAACAGACTCAAAATAGAGCAGTGAGATTCGTAACAAACAAATATTCACATTTGACTAAAGTATGCTAACACCTTTAGTAAAGTCACTAAATTTAGAAAGCCTTCGGGATAGAAGACTCAAAAGTATAGTAGCAATTATACATAAAACACTGAACCATAATCTTCAAATACAAAAACAAAATTTAGCAAAAATTTTCAGAAAGACACAAAGAGCAAAATACAATACATTCCATACGCTAGGACAAATGTACTAATGTTCCTTCTTCCATAGTGCTATCATAGCATGTAATGGGTTGCATGAGCTAGCCAGGAAAACCAGTGACATAATTCAGGTAATTTGTTAATATGCATGACTAAATACATGATGTGTAGTATGTAGTCATCTTCTTTAAAAAAAAAACTAACGTCTGTATTATGTAAAATAAGAAGATAAGATAAGAGGTGTCCCTGACAGAATCAGCGAACAGAATCACAACACAAACCATTGGAGTCAATGATTGAATGAATAAATTGCCAATATATTATCAGACGTGACTTACATTGTTTAGGAAAAGATATTTTAATGACCAGTGACAGACTCAAAATGTTTGTTTTTAAATGTAGGTTCTATTCATAACCCTAATGATTTATGAAAGACTGTAACAGAGATTGACGGGGAAAAGGGGGGGGGGAAGACCACCGTCTTTGAGTGTGCCTGTGTGTGTGCCTGTGTGTGTGTGTGCCTGTGTGTGTGTGTGTGTGAGTGTGCCTGTGTGTGTGCCTGTGTGTGTGTGTTCCTGTGTGCTTGTGACTATCAGATCTCATCTTATTAGCCACTAACTTCAAGTGCTGTACCGTTATTTCTTTCACTCACCCCCAACACGCACAATAAAAATGACGTCACTCAAGGGAGTGCGCTGAACGTGAGGAAAAGCATGCATTTTGAGGTCATATCTTGACACACATTTTTTTTTCGGGTTGGGTACTGTCTATACCTGCCACGTGTTTGCCCCCGCCCCCCCCCCAAAACCCTCTATGTATCCTCCACCCTGTTCACCCAGTAGAACCACGTGCAAACGATTCTTTAGATCCCCATCGTTTCGCTTGTCTTCAGTACAAAACACTTGCATCTAAAATAACGTTTTCATTTTCTTTAGTGTGTTCCCTTTTTATTTATTTGTATTTTGACCTTAAATTACTTGTGTGTGTTTTTTTTAACAAATTTCCTCATAATTCAGTGCAAAAACTCTATTAATATAAATAATATATATATATATATATCTGTATTTTTTTTCTTTTTCAAATGGAAACTTCAGACCTATTTTTAGTGTAATCAAAAGTAATGAATGAATTAGTGAGTTCCGATCAACTATATATAGATGAAGGAAAACAATTCATACAAAAAATAAGAGGATTTTGGAGCCACGGATTATCGATAGTGTGACAAACTTACCTCATGACATAGGTAGTAATTTTCATGATTTGGGTGTGTGCAGAAAATGTAAACATTTATTTTATAGATTTTCATGCCTAAAGTTGTTCACCGTAGTTTTCTCTTTGTTTACATTGATATATTTAATTTGATTTTACAGAGCTAATAGTAAGCCCATAGGAACACATATTTCAATAGTATTAGAACTGTGTACATCTGACGTGAAGAAGACGTTGGCTACATAGAAGCTTAATTCCTAAAGCGCTGTTTGTGTGTTTGAGTGTAAATGTTTTCTGTTTGTGGATGATGTTCGTGTTTGCATCTATATTGTTATTGTTATAGCAGTAATGCTGAGGTGGACCATGGTTGTTAAAGTGAATTTTAATTTGTTTAGATCTATATGATTATCTTATCCTACTTTAATACCTCAACATTCTCTCTCTCTCTTTCTCTCTTTCTACCTCCCTCTCTCTCTATATATATATATACATATTATGGTTTTACTTCATATTTTTTGGGAACATTATCAGTATAATGTTCTACATCATTGAGATGGTGTTCAAGTTCTCATTGTAAGTAAGCTCACCGAAGCGAATATTTAAAATGTAAATTTTTCTCTTCTAACATACCCCTACCCCGTTTCTTTATGTTTCCCTCTCAATGTCTCCATTCATGTATTTTGTCTTACCTCTCACTCAGTCTCCCACTCACTATTTCTTTTGTTTCTCAATTTCTTTTTCGCCATCTTTCTTTCGATCTTTCCCTTTTCTTCTGTCCCTCTCTTTACCCTCTATCTTATACAGAAAAAAAAAAACTTTTAAAAGATCGAAATATTTTGACTTCTAAGCAATCCATAAAATCTAACATTTTTGTATGTGTTTGCCATATTGCATGTTGTAAAAATGCGGGAGGCTGTTTAGCTAAAACAATTCACACCTTACTTATTTATTTATCATAAACACTATGATACCTTTAATATCAAAGGAGAAGGTCGTTGTGAAGCCTAGCAACGAATAAAATAACGTTTTTATGTTTCTGTGACCAATAAGAGAGAGGGGATTATGCAGCCAGAATCGTGGACCACAGGTCTTAGTAACATTGTTTCCACAAGAAATGGCAGGTGCCATGCAAAATTTTGTGGACCCTAAAACCTTGCATTAAAAATAGGAGGAATTCTATTGTGTCCTCACTAGAATTAAAGATTTAATATCAGATTACTGCATTATAAAACAAAACAAAAAAATACTAAATTTCAATTAGATATTAAGTATTTTTTTAAAGACTCCCTGGAATAGCTCCTCTTTCAACTAAAACATGCTCAGCTCACTATGTTCCAATTTGTTATCTTATCTTATATTATCTTATATAATACAGACGTTACTTCAACAAAAAAAAAAGAATGATTGTGTCCTACGCGTCATGCATTTAGTCATGCATATTAACAAAGTCATTGGTTTTCCTGGCTGGCTCAGGCAACTCATTCCATGCTCTAATAGGGAAAAAAGAAATGTGGAGATTGATTTATTTTTGAACCAGATTTCCGTACTGTCAGCTAAAGTCGGGATTTAAACTGGACTCCCTTGAGTCCCAAAGTGGTTTTCTCCTCATCCATACATTATTCTGTAACTAATCTCCATTGTAATTCCTTTTTTTTAAATATAAAAGTATCTTAGTTGCGGTGAATCATTGGACACTGATGTGCGTGCTTTTCTATATTGTGAATAAAATGGTATATCATTAGGTGAAATTTTTAAGCTTTTAAAAATGAAATGGTTTAAAGTTATTTCCGCATACCAATAACTTTATTCTAGTATTGTAGTATGCTGTGGTGTCATTAGGTGGGGTGGGCCGCGTCGGGTGACAACGACCCTAGCGACGCCATCAGTAGTGAATGTTGTCTCATTTTAAAATCTGGAGTTATCTAGAGAGCATTGATCTTTTTTCTATCAACAATTTTTGCACTTGCTAAAATTGTATCTGTTTTTGTAAAGACTTATGTACGTTTGACTTTCACATAACGTTAGTTGCACTATTGGACGTATTCTTTAGCTGTTGTTTTCTATAGTGTGTGTATCTTTATTTTCCAATAGTTAGTGAACTATTTTCTTCATTTATTGTTACTTTATATCTGTTCTGTATCTACTAGGATGTAATTCTTTATAATCATCATCATTACCCAATAAAATATCACACAAGAAGCCGACTCGCAGCGTAGCATACACCCCCTCCTCATTTCTTTTTGTGCCTCGGTCTAGGTTACGAAAGTTACGTCGGGTAGCTCTAGTCCGACTTGAAGGAATAAAAGAGTTATCTTTCCAGGACTTTTCATTTTGGTGTACCGCATGTTTGGGCCATGAAGATATATATATTGTTACGAACTTCACTTCTCAGGCCTTCTGCAAACACTGCTTAACATAAATACAGCACATCTAATGCAAGAACTTAACAAGAGCTTCATGAATAACAGTGGCGGTTTAATGACAAACACACAACACCACAGCCAATACGACACAATTGGCTCCACTATCTACAAATGCTTAAAGAACAATACAACTGCCTAACTAACACAAGTCTCTTTAAAACGCGTATCTGCTACATTTTTCAAAGACTGTCCATTCACACACAGTTCTAACTGCACGCTTGCTATCTGCTGGACTCCACTGTACAACTCTCCAACACACAGAAATCACACATAGTTCTCGCCCGTTAAAGCTCGGGTCATGCACAGATCACAGGTCACAGGGACAGTAGTTGGTTGACCTGTGTGACTAGTCGCCTAAGCATGTATCAGTGGGTCTCACACGTACACACATTTTAATGCGCCACTGGAGATGTAACAATATATATATATATATATATATATATATATGTAAACAGCACAAAAGAGATATTTTTAGGAAACTGACAAAAAAAAAAACCAACAACAACAAAAAACAACAACAAACAAACCCAAAAAAAAACCAAAAAAACATCCATGCTATTTTAATGTTTATGAGTAGAACCACGTGCCTGCCCCACATGTAAGTATTTTTAGCTTCCGAAGCAGAAACTTCCAAATCATGAGATATCATTAGATATGCGCAGAAATAGTTTCGCTAGCAAAGAATGAGTTAAATAGATAGTGACTATCAGATATGTTTGCAAGTATATGCGTCTGTCTGTTCGTGAGCGTAGTTTTTTTTTGTGCGTTTTACACGATAGTACTAGATATTACTTATTAATGGAATAATGGTGTCGGTGTGTTAAGTGAATACGTTCACAGTAAAAATAAAAATAAAATTGATCGTTTAAGTCTACTTTGTAATTTTACAATCTTTATCTTTTTTCATGTAAATTACAGACGTATGTCCATTAAGTCCAACACGTATTACGTTAATGTAGCAGAGCTTAATCGTTAGAGACCTTCTATCTATTATATCATTGTTTTATTTCCTGAGTGATGTATTCAACCAGTCCCATGCTTAAATGGCATTGACAAAATAGCTCTTGTAAGAATTAGTCCTAGAATATGAATAAGAAATGTGCCTTTACCCTTGTTTCTTTCTGAGTATCCAATTAGGTTTCGTTTAAGTTACAGTCCAGTATTTTTTATATATTTTTTGTTGCTATTGTACTCTGTAGTCTTCTGTCATGAAGTGTCTCTAAATTTAATGTTTTTACTTAAATGTTTTTCCGCTAATACTAGTATTTATTTAATGAAATTTTGATGTCTCTATTTTGTATTTGTTTAAGTTTCTTTAAGTTGAGTTATGAAATTTCAAATGTAGAATGCGTATTATATTTAATCACTGACCCAAACAGATTATAAAGTTCCCCTTTCGGTTCTAGCGATTTATCGGGCAGATGATGTAAAGGTCACCAGTGTCAATGACTAACCGTTCACGTATAAGGTTGTCATGTGACCAGCACGACGACCAGTCACCTTTACTTTGCCCAACTAATGTCAGGTACTCATTAGAGTTGGGTGAATTCTGGGGCGTCCCCAAAATCCCCTAAATTTTATTTTCATTGATATTCGAACTCGTTAAGAGAGTCAACCTTCAGCCACCTGAGGTTGAAAAACAAAAATAAAAAGTTGTTTGTTTATTGTTTGATGTTAAAAATTATCTTTTTTTCCTCTAGATTTTCACAATAAACTCAAATATGTCAACGATGCCAAGTTGAACTTCAACCAACTTAACTCTTTCTTTCCGTCATTATTTTCCTTGTTCCGATAGTATTATTCATTTTGCTCATTTGTATTTCACTTACCCGTTCTGATTAAACTTCAATACAATATTTGGTATCGATTTATAGGAGAATGGTTGTTGTTTTTACACAACAGAAACTTAGGTTTATAGCATAAATAAAAAAAAAAGTTATTTAGTTTAATGGGGTCAAATCAACCTTAGCAAATAGGAGATAAAGAGTTATTAAAAGAAAGAAATGACTTTTGGTTCTGAAGTGCTAAAACTGCACAAAAATAATTCTAAACCTTTTTGAAAACAATAGCCTATCAACATATCTTTTATTTAGTACACTTAGTACACCGCATACATCAATATGGGTAGCTATTTATAGTTTTTCAGCTATTAATGAAAATCTATAATAAACCCAAAATGCTTTGCTTTAACTTTTATAGTTTCGTCAATATGGGGATACTATGGTAACTAAATTTCATGTAGGGTTATTATATAGCGCACATTTATTTGTGTTTATTTACCTCGAATAAGATATGTTTTTTTTTATCTACCTTTAGAAGCATGCAATGATAAGAGCTACGTCAGGTAAAGCAAATGTTCTTGACACGGCGTGACTTGCCACTTAGAATGTAAAGATGCTTATGGTCCATTTACAGCATCCATTATCTTATTGGACCAAATACAGGGCTACTTACGTAGGCACAATGCTTGTGGGTATGCGCATGGGGAGGGGTAAAAAGATTGCAGTCCATTCGACCTCAACTGAACTAGACAACCAGGTAGAAGGACGCGTCATGTTCTTGACCATAATAGGTCAACTGAAGTTTACTGAAGCAAGAATTACCAAATGTTTCAATCTATCTTTGAGAATAATAGGTCAACTGAAGCCAAAATAAAACAAGCCGGCAATTAAAAAAAAAAAAAACAACTAAAAGAAGCAACGTATAAACAAAATACTAAAATGAGATAACCAATTATTTAAAGGAAGAACGCCACATTTTATCTAAATGCTGTAAGATTTATTTCCCCCTTTTCGATATTAAACAAAAGTAATAAAATATCACTATTTTATTAACTAATAGGTCAGGGTTTTTTTTTATTGATTCATGCACTGGCGGATCCAAAATTTTTCGAGTGGGGAAGGGGCGGTATTTGTAGAAATCACGGCTTGCTAACATAATCAATTAAATATCTATATCGCTAAAACTTGTTATTGATGTTTAAACCGTTTGTTATATTATGTCGTTTCTCTGTTGGACTATTGGGGGGGGGGGGGGAACCTCTATTTATTGTTAAATCATAATTTGTTAATAAAACTAAATGAATTGAAATTTAAATTTTATATTATGACGCTCCCCTTTTTGGTATCTTGGCAGATTCGGTGTGGTAAGGAGGGGGGGCGATTGCATCTACTGCTCTCTCCACACTAGCCTTCTGAGTGGGGGGGGGCGATCCTATTTTTATACAGAAATCATAGTTTGTGAACAAAATTAGTTGAATATCTATATAATATATGCTGCATATTGATATGTGAACCCATTTTTACATTATGTCGCACCACACTCTAATCTCAACTTTTATCATTAACAAATGTGAAATGAAAAAGGGTTGTACCAGGTGGGAGAGGCGATACATGCATTCGACTTCCGCCCATCATTATAGTTAAGACATTACTAAATTAGAAAAAAAAATCTGTCACTAATATAATTTCTATATGCTATAAATTAAATTATGATATCAAGTCGCCCACTCCTATTCTTTAATGCCTAATGCAATCATTAGCAGAAATCGTTTTCACTCTACCGCCCCTCCCCTTGCCAGACGATATTTTAAAATATTTTATATATTTAAAAAATTTTATTTTAAAACAATATGGCGACAAAGTTTATGTAATTTCACATAAATGTATCACAATTTTTTAAATAAAGACTTCACTTTTGAAAATTTAGAATTCATACGAAATTTTCCAGTATAAAAGTAACGATGGCGATGAATTCAGAACCCAAATATTTTTTTTTTTTTTTTTTTTTATTCGCCTTTTTTTCCAATCCTTACTCAAACTGATATTTTTCTAGTTAAATAAATGTGGGACTATAGCTCACAATTTATACTTCAATCCTAAAAATTAAAAAAAAAAAAAAACGTATAAATCTAATTGGTACACTTAAATTCTCCTAACATTTCCAAATTTTTTCCAAAGTTCTAAAACTTTGAATTATAGATCTGTAACAAAACAAAGTTACAAACCTAGGATGAATAATGAGCTGTAGATGTCAGGAGAATGCATTTCTGCAGTAAAAAATGCAAGAAAACGCTGTTGGCGTTGGGGCTTTGCCCCGAACCCCATCTATGAATAATGAGCTGTAGATGTCAGGAGAATGCGTTTCTGCAGTGAAAAATGGAAGAAAACGCTTTTAGCCTCAGGGCTTCGCCCCGAATCTTATCTATGAATAAGGAGAATGCGTTTCTGTAGTAAAAAATGCAAGAAAACGCTTTTGGCTTCGGGGTTTTGCCCCGAACCCCATATTGAGACTTACAGCGCTCCCCCAGACCCCTAAGCTATCAAGAGATAGGCCTCAACATAACTGTTTTTATGTTGGTTTTTTTTCGACGAAGGTTGAGAAAGATTGCTTTATATATGTATATATATATATATAATATATATATATATAAGCTTCTCTATGCCGATGATTGCGCCCTGCTAGCTCACAATGAAAATGACCTCCAGAACGCGGTAAACGAATTTGCCTACGCTGCCGCCTCTTTCGGTCTATCTATAAACCTCGGGAAAACAGAAGTCATGTTCCAGAAGTCACCCAATGAAACATACTCAGCCCCAAGGATCACAGTAAACGGGCATCCCCTTAACGTGGTAGACCACTTCACATATCTTGGTAGCATAGTGTCAAATGACGCCTCACTTTCAAGGGAAGTTGATAACCGTCTGGCCAGGGCCAGCAGTGCTTTTGGACGCCTTCAGGCGAGAGTTTGGAAGAACAAATCGCTCCGCCTACCTACAAATATAAATGTCTACCAGGCGGTGGTTCTCTCAACCCTTCTATATGGCTCTGAGACATGGACACTATATAGAAAACAGCTAAGACTCCTTGAGCGCTTTCACCAATGGTGCTTGCGCTCCATCATGGACATACGATGGCAAGACCGCACCACAAACAGCGATGTCCTTGCGAACGCCAGTATAGATGGACTTCTTATGATCCGACATCTACGCTGGGCAGGGCACGTATCCCGTATGGGAGACGAACGTATGCCAAAGGCAGTCTTTTTTGGTGAGCTAAAAGGTGGTCGACGTAACAGAGGCGCCCCACGGAAACGCTTCAAAGACCAACTTAGGCGTCAACTTTCCTTGGCTGACATAGAGGAGAGCACCTGGCTGCATGCGGCGTCGGAACGAGACAGCTGGAGGTCACTCACAAAGGCCGCGGGATACACATTTGAGACCAAAAGAAAATATGCCGCCGAAGACAAACGCAGACGACGAAAAGAAAATCTAAACCGACCACCTGCGGACAATGGTTTTGTTTGCCCTGGATGTGGCAAAATATGTAGGTCACAGCTGGGACTGCACAGCCACGGGAAACACTGTATTCCTCACTAATCTTCGGACTCGAAGACAAGCCTATTATTATTATATATGTATATGCTGTACGTACGTTAATGCATAGGGTTAGGATTTACTAGGCGTTAGGGTTAGGTTTTGGAAAAAAATTCGACCCCCCTTCAAAGTTCTGGATCCGCTAGTGGATTCATGTATTTTCATGGCTGTGTGGTCAAGCGTATGGCGGCTGGATTGCCGTTAAGTCGTCTTGATGAACCACAGTTCATACCCTCTCCTCTGCCGACCCCTTTGTTTTAAAAAAGTTTAAACAAGGATTATCCTCGACTCTGTAGGAATATCCGGAACATGTAAAACCTTTTAACATTTACAAACAATTATGAATAATTGGGATTCGTTTCAACTTGATCCCAAATGTAACATCCAACGAAAGAAAGTGATAAAAATAACAGATAGAGTTGATATAAGCTTTGTATAAATCAGCTGTAATGAAAAAAAACCCTGCTCCTTTTTTTTTCAATGTAAAACAGTATACTAGATGTCAATGCAGCTCGGGTCACTTTACGATCTCTTGTTTAGTATCCAAATCTCCCAGTCATCGTCTCCCCTTTATCGCGGCCACTCATTTGTTATCCGACTTCATCCTCACCAAGAGACTACTTCTCAAGGTGATAAAAATACCTAGAGATTTTTTTTTTAGAACTGACTAGGACAGGGCTAAAATATATAGTGTTATTTTCAGACCTTTACGCCCTGTCATTGTCAGTTCTAAAAACAATCTCCAGGAATCACACACACACACTTTATATATATACAACTGTTAATCACTCTGTTACGCCTTAAATGATGTTCATTATGATATTCTGACATTGCTTCAAGGGACTCTTGCGTAAGTTTTCTTCAGGGTCGTCCAAAGTCGTAGTCGTAGCAACTGGTTTCGATTCGTAAAGTGATACTAAAATATAAAGTAAAAGTCAGCGAAAATATCCAGCACGCTGTATCTGTCTTTAACAGATTGTTACGGTACTTTAGAATGAATGGTAAAGGCCCGACTTATTTGTTTGATGGGCTGAAGATGAAAAAGTAATCTAAATCCTAGACTTATGAACTAGGATGGTTTAGCCACTTGCCATACCCAAAGAGAGTTACTATTCTTTTGAATCCCCCTCTGTAGCAGATGAAATAAATTTATCAAACCGGTAAAACACAGGGATGATAATACATTATTTTAAACTATCTATCTATCTATCTATCTATCTATCTATCTATCTATCTATCTATCTATCTATCTATCTATTTACCTATCTGTCTGTCTGTCTATCTGTCCGTCCGTCCGTCCGTCTGTCTGTCTGTCTGTCTGTCTGTCTGTCTGTCTGTCTGTCTGTCTGTCTGTCTGTCTGTCTGTCTATCTATCTATCTATCTATCTATCTATCTATCTATCTATCTATCTATCTATCTATCTATCTATCTCTTAAACCTAAGATCTAACTTTAACACACACACATGCTGCTTGCGTCCATGCTCTCAAGTAACCCTCAGGGAGATAACCCAGTATCTAATACACGTGTTTAAGACATCTCATGATATTGATAAGGACTGTGTGACGATAGAGTAATATAGTCATCACACGAAACCATTATTTGAAGACACCTATTTCTTTTAACAGATTTTTTTTTCCCTAAAAAATTGTCAAATGAAGTTTACTATCTACATTATACAATTGTAGTATTTTGAGCTATGTTTCACGCAGTTCACTAGCTTGTTACCTCGTCAATACCCCAAGCAGAAGCTTTTTCTTTTTTCTAGTTTTGCATCAAGAGTTTACTACGCCTATATCGTACCAGTTGTTTGGGGTTACTAGCCAATGACCGAAAAGTAACGCGATGTAAAAAAATAAGATTTTTTTTCCTGTATAGTCTCTAAAGCATTCTTCTCTTAATGTCAAAACACGTTTGTGTGTAAGATTTTAACTCTTTCTCTTCATAATTATTTTCCTCGTTTTGATAGTATTATTCGTTTTGCTCATTTGGATTTCACTATCCTGTTATGATTAAACGTCAATAACTATTTTGTTTGTTATCTGAAAATGTTATATTTGGTGTTAAATTATAGGAGATTTCATGGTATTTTTACACAACACAAATTAAAGTTTATAAATCCCAAAATTTAATTTAGTTTATTGGGGGTCAAATCAACGTTGGCATTGTCAATTAGGAGAAAAAGAGTTTAAAAATATAACCTAACAAGCTACCTGGTCGTGTAGAATATGCTCTGGACTGTCGTCTCAATGATCTCAGTGGTCCACGGTTCGAACTCTGCTGCCGCCATTCCCAGCTGTCCTGTCCTGCGGTATGCGCGCTGGACTGTCGTTCACACTTCTGGATGCTCCTGGGCTCATACACTGCCCGCTGCCATCCACCCTCGTCCTGCCGGAGGTTTGGCCTAGCACGTAATACTCTTCAATCTCGAAGGAACATCCGAGACATTCAAAAACAAAAAAATGTATCCGAGTTTAGTTATTGTTAGCTCCATTTTTTTTTATTAAAGCTTCATCTGTCCCTTTTTACAATACCTGTATTCAACTCCTTACTTCGTGAAAATTAACAATTTTTCAGAGGATAGAAAACCTGGGTTGAAATATGGCTAGAGAACTAGAAAATATTCATTTTGAGCAGGCTCTACGTCTTCTGGTATTTCCTTATGTAGGTCACATTCATTCAAGATTTTAATAAATTAATGTCCAGGAACATTTTTCGCACGGTCTTCATAGTCTGAATCTAAAAGCTCTATCATTAGATTTATAAATTCCATTAAAATGTATTATTTTCTCTAGGGAGGGGGGGGGTGAGGGAATGGGAATTGGTAAAAAAAATGCTCCCTTTTTCAAAACTTTTAAAATTCATTGTTTATTAAAGAGCAATAAATTGGTTTATAAGATGTATAAAAGATGCCATGTCTATTTTTTCAAAAAAGTATGTATTTATTTTATGTTTTTCTTGTTCTTGTTTATTTGAACTATTGGGGCACCCCTCATGAACTGTTGACTTTTTCATCCTTTCCGGTTTGTCTTTCACTAGAATTAGGGTCTATTTCAATTTTAGGCTTATCCTTTCTTTGATATTGGCATCTTAACATTTCAAAAAAAATCTTCCTCCCTTTCTTCCTCGCTTTCCTTTCACTGGTACTGTTCCTTGCAGCTGATCCTTTCCTATCAGTTTGGATCTTATGAATTGGTCGTATATGCTTATGTTGTGTTATTACACAATGGTTAGAATGTCAGCTTGGGGCCAGATCTAAATTGATGCTGATCTTCAGTTTTAAGAATTTAAATCAATATTTATTGATAACAAAAATATATAGTGCTCATATTGTCGATACGTATATACAAATTCATAAATTATTAGCAAATATTGAAGTTTTGTTTATGATTTCCGGTGAAATGGCTGACATCTGAAATTGTTCCTATATGCTAGCTCTCGATTGTAGACGAAATCTTATTGGCTGATGATCAGAGTGTGCTTTCACGTGCTCCTTGTCAAGTGGGGCGAATGGAAATCATGTTGTTGCCATGTCGTAAAGTCCAGTGACATGGCAACGAGCTATTGGAGTAAACTGCCCACAGGTTGTGACGTTGAAGGTCAGTGTCCAGGCCTTGTATAACGATAGGTCTCCGTCCAATTCCTAAATTTGTTTGAGGGACAATAATAATCCATCACAAAATCCAAAAAATTTACTTTTCCAATCCCTTCATTTACTAAAAAAAGTATGTCCCATTCAAAGGTGTTCGCGAATATTATTCTTTGCTAATTGTAAGTCTAAGTAAGAATCAGCCGAGATTTTGTCTCGGTACCCAGCCATGGGCTATTCTTTGATCACGTCATTGTCTCGTGATGCCAGGTCAGCTTTATTTAAAACAACTTTGTGGTTCGTACCAATTGAAACACAAAACTAATGACTCGGGGCGTGTCACAGATCACGTGATAATATCTCGTCCATTTTGGTCTATAAAAGGCAAAGGGTTAGCTCAAAATACTAAAATCATCAAGACACCTTGTCAGTATAGTTTTGATAAAAGAACTATGAAGTAAAAAATACTATCTATTTGTGAATCCTCAGAATGAGCTAACAGTTCATAACATTTCTACGTATACTGGAGTTTTCAATAGTCACTTAAAGATAAAGTAATTTTTTTTCTTTACTTTGTTTATGAAAAAACAAACAATTTAAACCCGAGCGTAATTCACGACGACAAGTCAAACCTCAGAACTGCTCGTAAGATTATCAAAAGATAACGGAGATACCAGAGGTAAGGACGTCTTATCATTTAACAGCTGGGATACCAAACACACAGAACTATATCTCAATATGGTTTTAAATGCAAAAGAATAAATAGAAAGAAATTGGATTGTACAATGCAAAATATAGATCTAATTGTAACGTTATTTTTCATGCCTTTAGTTTTATGATATTAATGTTGAAGAAATCTGGCATTTTTTAAAAAATCCCACACGGATAAGGAGTACTCTGATAAATCTTAATCAGATAAAAAAAATAGTACTGATACCGCATTGGCCTTCAATGAGTTGTGCCCGTTTTTTTTTTTATAGCAATGACTAAAAGTGTTAGATGGCTGAGTTGAGATTTTATTTGATTCTTCGTTGCATCATCGACAGAGCGAAACAAACCTTTATAAGTAAGTAAATTTCACTTCTATATTAAAATGAAACTTTTAATTTATGTTTGTAATATATTTGAATATATATTAAACAACAGAGACGTTACTTTTGGGACATCGATATGTTAAACAAATGGTTTTAAAGTTCATTTGTTTTTATAGTCTACAATTGATTCCCTTAATAAAATATATTGTAATAAACATTAATATATTTTGGCTGGTCGGCATGAACCGCTAAGCTATCTAATTGATAAGGCTCGAGTTTGAATCATGACTAAAAACTAGGAATAATTTTGACGTTGTACCCAAGCTGAGTTGAGTTGAGTTTCCTGAGACCGTACAGGAATCTCTTCCTCCACGTCCCCTCTTTCCACCAAGCATGATATAGAAGCCTGGAAGACACGCTAATTCAGGAATTTGCTTCCCTATAATGAGGCTCGATCCTGCCAGAGAATGAAGTTCCTTTCAATAGTAATATTTATAATACGTGTTTATTAAGAACGAAAAGGAGTTTCCATTAGTTTATATTTTAAAGACTTTAAGTAAAAGTAAAAGTAAAAAGTGCCCTTTTCAGACTTTGCGATGTATGAGGCAGATGAGGTCATCTGTTTCTATTGACAACGGTTAACAAACAGGGTGTTATGTGGCCAGCACAACGATCAGCCGCCTCTGCCTTTACTTTCCACAAATTTAAGTCATGTATTCATTAGCGTTAGGTGGACTTAGGGGTGCCCAAAAAATCGCAAAATTCTAAATCTCAGTATTCCCTATATTCGAACCCAGGACTCCAGGTTCAGAGGCCAAGCGATTAGCAACTTAGTCACCGAGCCCCCATTTTCCTTTTATATTAACATTTCCAGTGTATCTCAGTATTTATATAAATATCTCTAAAAATAATAAGATCGATTCGTATTCTTCTTAAGTTAATTATTTATATGACATAAAAACATTAGAATTAGTTTTTTTTAAAACCTATATATAAAATATCAGTATTAAGATCCTTTTTATAAAACGGTAGTTAAAAATATTATTTTACATTAGTCACCTCCATAGTTCTATGCTTCACAAAATAATTACTGCCGCATGCGCTGCTGGTTAAGATAGGACTTTATAAGTACATTTAATTACCACATCTCTAACTTATCAGTGAAGTCTCTGAAAGGCGTGCTCACACTGAAGTCATGCTTGCTATGAATGCTCACATTTGACTTAGGTCATCATCTTTCTCCTTTCTGCTGCCTTATCATTTGACAATGTACATTGTATACCCGTAAAAGGTCAACTGCTGTTTTTTTTTCCTTCTGTTTTTTTACCGTCAACATTTTTCAAAAAACACACTCTCTTCTCCACAATTATGTTTCTTGTTATGAAAGTCAAAACTCACTTCACGTGCGATGGTTTAGAGGGTATGACGTGCAGATGTGACAAAGGAGAATTGCAAATAACGACATTCATATTTAACACTGTAGTCCTTGAGGACCTATAGAGAAAAGAAAGAGCTTAATAATTTGATACAGCTTCGTGTCTGCAGTTAAAACTGAGGTAAGTATACTAGGTTATATTAAATTGAATCAATGTTTTATCTTTATGAAACCATATTTTCTATTTTATATAATGCCTTTTTGAAATATAAGAATGAAATTTAATTTTATATTAGCATTTAAATGCTAATTTCGATCGGGTCAACACTAGTGCCTATTATCTGATAAATTTAATCTTTTGTGTGTGTGTGTGTGTCTATATTGTCTACCCGTTATTATATTCTCAATATTAACTGAAATATTTTGTACATATCATTGTCCGTGGTTCATCAGAGATAGAAAATAATTCTTTAGGGCATTATTTGTTAAATTTAATCATAATGGAAAGCCAGGTACCCATTGAAAAGGTTTACCTGAGAGAAGCGGCTCTCCCCCTAAATTTACAACAGAAAATTAAACTACTCTTGTGAGATCAAACAAAATAACGATAATTAAGACTTATTTTCAGCTAAATGTTTGCATATCATAAACTTTTTGTAAAGCGAAGTAATGCTTATAGGAAACACTCAAGATTTATGTGAAAACATTATCGAAAATGTATTGGTTCATTTTAAAACATTAAAAACATAATTTACAAATATATTGTACAGCAGCCATGTCAAACTCATTAAGGTGTATGGGCCACATAAAAAGCGTACTATGACCTGAGGGACTGCAGCAAAAAAATTATTTGCAAAACAGCCTGATAGTTTTATGTAAATTAGAAACAATACAATAGAATAAATTTAATGGAGTACCTGTCCCTTAGTTAGCTAAATTTTGTTGTACTATCCGGTAATAAACAAGATTACAAAGAGAGTTTGTGTGATACACAAACTCAGAGGCGGCCCCCGTCGGAGTCGGATCCCTGTCAGATCCGCCTATTCGCAAGATGTTTCGGATGTTCCTTCTAAGTCCCTGGCTCAATTCCTGTGTGCTCCTATCCTTAAACTATCGCAATATTTCTGAAAGAACAGTAAAGGTTAAATCATATTTTCAAAAGCCTTTGGTGTTTTTTCTTACCGTGACGGACAGACCAACCAACAGATAAAACGCACAAAAATATGCTTTTTTTATTCTAATGGGGCACTAAACAATTTTTTTTTTTAAAATCTGATTTTTTAAAACATTTAAGAAATTAGTTTAGAATCATGTCATTTCCGGGCTTTACGCTAGTACACGAAAGCCGCTGCTAAAAGTTCATTTTAAAAAATGTGCATGATATCTACATGCTCGAAGCATTTCTTATAGTAACATTTCCTCCCTTACATTTACGTAATAGTTTTAGAATTGGTGTTTTGTTATTAAAAAATCGCTTGCATAATTAATTTTATAAATTAAACGGTTTGCTTTTAGAAAACTAAAAGTAGCCGTTGCACCTAAACTTTTCAAGCCGCATTTAATGGTGAAAAAATATTTTTCGTATCTCTTCTAGTTTCGGCGCCCTGAGTGTGACAGACGGACAGACGGACAGACGGACATTTTGCACAAACCTAATAGCGGCTTTTTCCCCTTACGGGAGCCGCTAAAAATTAATATGATTACTTATTATTTTCTTTATTCTGATGCTTGACATCTTTTCTGGGACGCGAGTAGTAGTTCCACATTATTTTGATAATTTTTTAGGTGGTCAAGCGAGCCGCATGCAAAATGGTCTTGGACCGCATGCGGCCCCCGAACGCCGTGTTTGACGTGCCTGATGTGCAGTAAACTACAATAGTTGATGTTTTCCTCTTGTTTCGCAGGGCGCTCTGTCACTCTGTTCTTGGCTTTTGTAATGCAGCTTTTTGAAACATTTCAGAACGAGCACTTTCAATACTGGAGTTGTTCACATGAAATCATCAGACTGGTTCCCCTACTTCGGATAATGTTCGTGTCATAAAGAGTGATGCTCAAGACGGACGTTGTCACGGTTGAATGAGTCGATGGGTTAGCTTACGTTGGTTGCTGTCCCACGCATAACGAATAGTGAGTAGATTTCTTGTGCGTGTCACAGTAACACGATGTGGCGCCCTGGTCAGCCCTCTAAAAGTCAACACAAGTCACTGAACTGCCCCTTGGATAGCTTCGAAATGCTTGCAACAACTACGTCAAGAACCCTTATCATGCTTGTGAATGGTTCATCTTTGCATGTCCCTGTTGAATGAGAAGCACTTATAACATAATGGACTCTGATAAGCAATTATAACCGAATGGATAGTGAAAAGCTTATACATAGAATCATCAGAAATATCTAGTTTAGTTAATCTAAGTTTGATAGTTAATTTGGGATTTAATTTATTCACATGCTCCTTCTACCACAAGTTGTGTAGTAGCCAGTTTGGCTCTATTTTACTCCCTTCTGGAGGCACGGCGGCTGAGCGGTAAACCGCTTGGCTTCTAAATCAGGATTTCCGGGTTCGAATCTTGGTGAAGACTGGGCTTTTTAGTTTTGGGATCCTTGGGCGCCTCTCAGTTCACACAGCTCTAATGGGTACCTGACATTAATTGGGACAAAGTAAAGGCGGTTGGTCGTTGTGCTGGCCACATGACACCCTTGTTAACCGTAGGCTACAGAATTAGATGACCTTTACATCATCTGTTGTACTAAAACAACAGCAACAAATATGATAGAGTAAGTAGTTTGCATACTTTAATAGTTCAACGCCCGACCACTGAAGCGTGAATCATACCCATAAGTTTTTATGAATGGTACAAAGTACGAATTAAGATAAAGAGATAGATAGATAGATAGATAGATAGATAGATAGATAGATAGATAGATAGATAGATAAATATATATATAGATAGATAGATAGATAGATAGATAGATAGATAGATAGATAGATA
>JADKLZ010001483.1:23741996-23753262 GCA_021533235.1 Biomphalaria straminea
AAACAATCAAGTCCAGGGGCAGATAATGATAAATGTTAAAATCGCAATGTTTCAAACTGCTCTTTGATGACCAATAATGTAACTTGTTAAACGAAGTCATTGAGTTAAGACAAAACGCTCACAGTATGGTTAACAGATGATATAAAAAAAGAAGTAGACTAAATGTTGAGCGGTCTATAATTAGAGCTAACTTGTACAAACAATGCAAGAGTGTTACCTTGCAGGCTTTGTTCCACTGAAGTTAAAATCTCTAAACTTTACAGTTGGCTTTTGGCCATACAAGCAATATAAATTGAAATGTAGGCCCACAATCCTCTAGAAGCTACCTGATTCAAGTGTATTTATAGGACACTCAGAATGATTACTGGTCATTATTCAAGCAGCATAAGTTATGAAAGTAGAAATCATTATTGTAAAAAGAATTATAAAGGAACCTAAATTGAGAATTAGACGAGTTATGTAATCCTCTCCTGCTCATACCTATCATATACGTAACATGTCCTTTAGCGAAAAGCATCCTTAATTTTGTGCTGCTAGTCTGTCATTACGTCTGTCTCATTTTTATCTCGTATATGATTTTACTATCGCCTGCCTGCATTGTGAACAAAAATAATAGGATCTGCTACATTTTGTTTCCTGTTTTATAAAATAAACCTTTTATTAAAGAAATATTCTTCTTCTATAGTTAGGCTGTAGTATAGTGAACATCACTGAATATATAAACATTATGTCTTGATGTTTGCAAAGAATGTAAACTATTATATATTGTTTTCCTAGAGTGTCTTTGTTTTTTAAAACTGATGTATGCTTAAAATAAATATGTATATAAAAGCTATGTTAAAGATTAAATATGTAATTCTTCATAACCTACGTCGACTATGTTTTATACACAACTTTTATATGTAACGAAACAGTATGGTCTTATGGCCCATAGATTCCGCTAATTAGTTCACGTGTAACACAAACTTTCTTTTTCTATGCTGCTACAATTTAAGTTTAAAATATTTTTTATTTTTTTTTTTGGGGGGGGGGAGTGGAGGAGTAAAAAAGTATTTTTTTACAAGTTTAAATCTCATAATTGTTCTCCCCTCTTCAATTTGTCCTCATCACTATCACGTGCCTTAATTTCACGCCGCATTTCCAGCTTTGATTGTTCTCTTCTAGTCGAAAAGGATGCCCGGGCATCACAATTCCGAGGCCCCTTGTCTGTCTAAACTGTTTAGAGTTGAGTCATGAGATAAAGACATGCCAGAAGGGAGCCCGCGGCATACAGAGAGTGAGCACAACACAAACACAAACACAACACGCAAGACCAAGTCGTCTGCTGGTACAGTACAGCGCCAAATTAAATCTTCCAATCTTCTCCCTTTTTTTTTTTGTTTCACTCTTATTTTTGACGTGTGCGTGTGCGCGCGTGTGTGTGTATGTGTGTGTGTGTGTGTGTGTGTGTGTAGGTGCTTGGTGGGTCTTAAAATTTGGGCCTAAGTTTTTAACTCAGTTAAACTTGTGTAAGTGAAGAAATAATACCGGTATGATTTTTTTTTTTTGAGTTGGATAGATCATCGTTTAAAGTGATTAAGTTACAATCAGTAATATGCACATTATGTATATTATTTATCTATTTAAAACACAATAATAAAATGTTTGAACTTGTATTTTTTGAATAAAAGCCAATTTTAAAATGCTTAACTTCTTTATATAATTTTGAAGAAATTAAACTCCTAATTTCGACCTTTTCTACACATTTAGAATGTACCTCTATTCTTCAACATTTAGTATATGTGGACAGGGATAAAAATATTTGATTACAAAACAAACACTAAAGTCTATAAAAAGGTATATTTAAAAAAAACAAGTTGAAAGGCGATTCGAATTAAAAGTTACAATATATACACTCGCCAACAATAAGCTTCATATAAGTTAAACCTTTTTTTTTAGATAGACTTATAGGAGATATCCATAGAAATGCAGCAAAAATGCATTCTTCCCTAGTCAGTGGCGTAGGAAGATGCTTATAGTTAGACTGTAACGCTAGTCAGGGCATATATCCTGCAATAAGAACGACCTTGCGCAAAGGCATATACTTTGGCAAGCTGAAAGTTGATAGGCGTGACTCCCGAAAATCATTAAAGACCAGCTTAGGCGGGATCCTGCTTGAATTTACATACATGAGAGAAAGATGCAGACAGCTTAAAAAGAAGGCAGTTGGATATTTTTTAAAATTAAATTCGCCCTATTAAATAGTAGAAGCTCCCATCCTGACATTTTGTGAGCATATGACTCATACAAATTTCGCATTAAATTCTAGCCTAGAAACCTGTGAATAGTAGAAATATTTCAGTGGCGGCGCAACACGTAGTTACGTGAGAAACCACCCATGGTCACGCGGTTTGTGCGGTCACGCGCAGAGACATATAAAGTAGGCCTAAGAAAGCAATGCAGACAAGCTTCAGGCATTCACCAAATATTGCTTAAGACCTATAATAGGTGCTAAATGGTCAAAAAATTGTCAAACTACAATCTGTTGGAAACAGCCCAGCAAACACCAATACAGCAGGAAATCAAATGAGTCAAATGTATTTGGATTGGGCAGACCATGTTGCAAAGCAGGCTTTGAACTGTTCAAATCAAGAATGCCGTCATATTTCCTGTATAATGCGGTTTATATGCTAATCTTTTTTAATTTTTTTGATCATATTGTTAGACAAGACTAGCTGTAAAAATCATCATTCAGGATAGAAAAGCAATAAAGTTACAAATAAAGCTAAATGAAAATCTGACGTAATAAGTCTGTCTTTCTCTTCATTATAATCTAGATGTATATATATATATTTAGACAGACAAATGTAAACTTTTTTTAGGCTATCGTTGTACAGATTCTTATTTTTAGAAAAAAAAAAACAAAAAAAAACCGCTTCCTTGTGAATTTGAACCAAGTACCTTTGGCTCGAAGGCGAAATCATAACGTTGGTGAGTCTCTATTGTTAACCAGAAAACAACAATTTTTTAATTATTTTTTTTGGTTATGATTATAGCAATAGTTGCTTTTATCTTACTTATTTTCTGCTCCTTCTTTTTCAATTCTTTTGCATTTTGATTCAAATTAACACATTTCATCACTGTTCAAGATAATAATTCTGATTTATGAAGCACTTCGAAGCACCTACTTTGAGATCATACGACAACTCCACCAAACCAATAAGAATTCTTATGTGACTGGAACTGTCATCTACAGGACTTATAACGTCGTTGGTCTCTTTATAGATACATCCGAATATATTCACACTAACGTTCATCTCTATAAGAAATAAAGGCCTTAAGTTTCATGTTTGTCGTTAGGTGTGTCTAAGGAACTGACGTCTACTACTAGAAGCACTATATACGGATACTAGAAGCACTATATACGGATGTAGGGTAAAGGGTATTTACGACAATGCTTTAGATTAGTATTTGTTTTTAAAGTATTAAAAATGTCGTATTTAAAGAGTAAGATCCTAAAATATTTTACTGCGGTCCTTTCGTTGGCCCCACCGGCTCAATGGGATACCGGCCCACAAGGCAATTTCCCGAAAGCCCATATAGCCACATCTAAGTTGCCAGATACAATTGATTTTGATGTTGTGTCCTCTGGGTGTACAATACATGAATTAGCTGTAGATCTTTAAATTCGTGAACCTACAGCTGACATTGGATTCACTCTTTCTTTAGTCACCTCTGATTTGGCAAAAGTGTCGTCATTTCAGGCATCTAGACATCCTCTTCTAGTTTACTTAATCTTCAGACATCTAGACATCCTCTTCTAGTTTACTTAATCTTCAGACATCTAGACATCCTCTTCTAGTTTACTTAATCTTCAGACATCTAGACACCCTCTTCTAGTTTACTTAATCTACTTCCCCATTGGTTCTGTCTTCTATTTTTTGTTGTTGTTGTCAGTTAAGTAATTTCAATTTTTCATATCAAAGATTTAAAATAATTCTCCGTTTTCGGAATTTCATTTTCTAAAATATTTTTTTTTAAAATTAACCTTAAACATATTTTATGAACCAATTTTTTGTTAGTGAATGATCAGCAGAAAGTAGAAGGTGGACAGCCCAAGTATAACTTAACAGAATACAGCAGAGGTGTCTGAGGCAGATGTGTCAGAGGAATCGCTTGGACAAGAGAAAAGTGCTAGCAGGAAAAAAAGGATCAGATAAAAAAAAAACAAAGTATTTTACTTATGTATTAACTCTTCTTTTTCATATACAAATACATAATTTAAAAAAAATATTTCTTATATAAATAACCAACCCTCTAAACAGGACAATCGAATGAACAGTATAGTAAATGTGTAATAACATCTCAAGTAAACTTACATAGGCCAGTGAGCTATATCTAAATAAATGATACACATGAAGGTAAAAACATAAAAATTAAAAAAAAAAATTAAAAAATTCAACATAAATACTCTAATTTAATCAAACATTGTTTAACAATTATTTAATAACAGCTGAATTATAACAGAACAAGAGGTATAATGAACAAAATGATTACAGGTCTTTCCACCACTGTGGTGTCCACATTATGAGAATTATGTTCTAATAAATATTTGTTTTGATTTGTTTCCTCTTATGACGTGAATGTTATTTCACCTACAATTATAGCTTCGTTAAAATGTAAACAAGTTAAGAGTTAAGGAACAGAATAGGCTATAAGACGTAGGGGAATGCCCATAACACTTAACTACAAAAAAACTGAGAGAATGCCCATAACTAAGACCACAAGACGTCAGAGAATGTCCACAACATGAACCAGACAAACTACTGGTCAGATGTTCATGTTCTTGAAACTAGCAGAAAATGTTTTTAGTACATTGAATAGCTACATCCGATGACCCAACGTAATTACGTTTTAATAGAGCTTCGGCAAACTGCAGGATCGGATTGCAAGCTGAGGATAAAACAAGCAAAAGATTTTTAAAATTATTTGAAAAAAAAAACAAACTATTTAAAGGGGAAAAAATCGTCCTTATAACTCTATCTATCAATAATACCAATAATGTACAAGTAATGTACACATTAATTATCTTATTCTATATCAACAAAAATTTGTTAGTTACCAATACCAATTGATTTATATTTTTTTGCTTTGATTAAGTTTTTTTTTTAGGTACAGTAAATACTTGTTTAAAGTATCCACTCGATTGGTCAATGCACCAGGAAGACAAAGCATAAATAAATATACAAAGGGTCTAAACCCAACACATTTAGTCATACGTGTGAATACTGAAGGATCATTAGCCCTTGAAAACATTATTTACCAGTAATTAACTTATAAATTATTTTTTTTATAAAATTGGTTCATGTCTTGTCTATGCCAATAAATAATAGTGTGAAGTTTCAACTTGATCCGACAATGGGTGTAGGAGAAATAGCATGTATACACTTTTTATCAGACAGACAGACGGAGTGACTTGATATAATCTTTGTAATAATAAAAGCGTAAAAAAAAGCTGCAGATTATGGCGACTACAAATGCCTCCTAACATGTGACCGCTCTCTTTACCAAGAGGCCCGCACAAGACACTGGCCCCAAAACACCCCCATAGAAAGAAAACTATATGGAGAGCTGCCTGATTAGGAAACCACTGAGCAGTTCATCTAGTTTATTGGTCTATTCATCTGAACACTCCAACATCAATAATGAGAACGAAGAAGAAGAAAATGTGACTGTGAATACGTATTGATGATCGGCTTATTTAGTCACATGTTAAGTTACGAAGGAACTCTATTGCCTACCAGATATAAAACGCCATAGATGTAAGAAAAATCTACGGTTGCATTCAACCAATACCGAAACATTTTGAAACAAAATTCTGATACAACCAACGTAGGATTCTATTTTAAGACTTTGCAATCCTACAATGCTAAGACCGCAGATATCTCATTCAGCTCTATTGTATATTTCTACCTGGTGAAAGAAAAGTTAGCCTCTAATTTTATTGTAAACAACCTCAACAGAAATCAAGCTATTGCAATTTAGTTACTAACCTTTTGAACTTCACCCCGGAAGCTGTTCTTTATAACGCCTGCACCAATGTCAATGCCACATGAGAGACATGCCAACGCTGGAGCTAGAATATCGAAAAAATAGTTGATGCAATTAGAAGGTGGGGTATAACTTTCATATTACCTAAATGTAGTATATTTGTTTGAAGTTTATCTAAATATATTTAATCTCAATGTTTAACAATTGTATCTAGAGCATTTTTAAGCAATTTTTAAATTATTATTTAGATTTGAATAGTTATATTTTCTCTCTTGTCATCAGCGCATGAACGTTAAAACTTGTTATATCTATGTTGAACAGCATTTCTTCCTTTTCCTCAGGAGTGATATCATTTCAAAGTTCCTCTGCTCTACGATGCCATGATATATTTACTTTCAATTTTTCAGTTTTAATTTTTTTTTCAAAAAAGTATATTATCGTGCGATTAAAACGGACTTGCATTTCATTTTCTACCCTCTGAGAAGTGAAAAAACTAAAGGTTTAAAGATGAAGTCATTTTTTTTTAATGTACCTCTCTGGTAAAGGAAAATTTAAATAGACTCGCATTTAAATATAACAGCACGCTTCTAACTTGAGCTCTTACCTGATGTCTGCGCGATGTACTGCTGTTTGCTTCCTTTCACAGACAAAGAGAGAACTCCATTGTTGTACTCTAAGGTCAAGAGTTTAAACTCATTGACGCTCAGACCCTGCACCATAAAACAGTGGAATAGTGTTAAAAAAAAAGTTAGGTTTTAACAAATACTTTTAATTATACTTTCCTAACTTATTTGATAATTATGTAATTAGGGCACAAATGAATGAGCCCAAGATGAGGTTGAAATCTTAACGTGTTTAAATGTTTGATATACACAAGTCATAATAAACATAGCAAATCATGGAATAGCCTTCAGGAGTCAGTCCTGAGAAAATAAAAACGATAGCCGGCGACTCTTAGGCAGCTTGCCTGTGAATTATAATATTCACAATCAGTGACGTGAAAGGTTGTAGAAAAATCTTAGTCTGGTAATATTTAAAAAGCGTTGAACTAACTAACGTATCAGTTGGCCGCTATACTTTCACGGTAGCTGATCATTCATAATTGTCATTAAACTCCTATTGAGTTAGGGCTTGAGAGGCTAAAATCCTTTATTTTAAAGCCCTGGACAGAAACCCTGCTGTTTTGTTTAGTGCTAACATGTCACGATACAGGTCAAGACTTTTTGGTTTCTCAGATTTGTCGAGACGGAGATCAGCAAGTCTGGGGCAGGAAAAAATAAATCGAGGCACCGTGAATCGAAATTTGGCACTGTGCTATAATAGTTTGCTCAGGCCTGGACAGCATCCACCACGGGGAAGTTTGGTCAGGGCGCCTCATTTGCTCCCAGACTCCACGGGCTTTTAGGGACTTTTTCCAGTACTCGTTGATCATTAGCCAGTATTCCAAGTGTGTTTTTTCCTGGATTACAATTAGTTCGCTTGTATCTTTACTGTGATTAATTTTAGCTATACTAAATGCACACGTTTTTTCATTAGTTGGAACCAATTTGATTGAATTGAGTTTGAACATATTAAACTCAAGATGATTATTCAGCATTGAGTTGTGTGCTAGTGTTTTGTTGGCTAGTTTTGTAGAGGCACCTCCGAATTTGCGAATGTCAGATGATTGTGAGTCACTACACATCTCTCCAAAATACCTAGTTTATTTATTAAAAATTCCTTAATATAGTACACCTAATACACTAACAAGCTTGCTATGTCTACTTTTTCCGCTTTGTATGAAAATTTCCAATATTAAAAAAAATCTTTTACTTTATATTGATAATGTCACATAATTTAAGTTACAATGTCAAATTAACATAGTGTTCTCTTGGCATTTAAATTATCAAATGCAAACTAACGTGCTGATGTTAACGTCACATTTAATGTATAATACATTATTGATAAAAACAAGATATTATTATTTTTTCTTATTATTATTGTTAATAAGCAATTTTTTTTTCAATGTAACCCTTCTGCGTACATTGTCCTGGTGCATAAGCTGCTTTTAAACAGACGCTAACACACACACACACACGCGCGTGCGCACACACACACACACACTCACGAGAACCGCTTTTTCACATACACACAAAATAGACGCAAACCTACACATACATATACACATACACTACTTTCATGCACGCGCTTCAAAATTAAGTGCCACTCCAGCACGTGTTTTCACTTATGCGGACGCACTCACCGTTGTTGGGACCTTGACCTCTGCCTGACGACCTTCTGATGACCTGAGCTCTGCGAAGACAAACTGATCATTGGCGCTGACCAGAAGGGAGTTGACATGGTTGCAGGAAACACCAGAACTGAACAGCGTCTCGCCGTAGGGGCTCAGGGCGCCATTTTCTTTGTAACTGTAAAATAAAAACAGAGCATATTTGAAATTCATTATAATAAACAAAATAGTTTAAAAAAATAAACAAAACTCTTTTAGTTGAGTGCAATAAAAAATAATACTTGTACCAACGGTATCAAAATATGAAAATGAAATAAAACTTGATAATGAGAAAAAAAATAAAAACATCAGCACTCAAAATTATTCTATAATGTAAATACAAAATGAAAATAAAAGCTGTTTTTTTTTATCTACACATATTTAAAATTTGCTCCACGTTTCAGATATTCCTTCACAGGGGCGTAGTTATAATTCGACATTATTTGGGGGCCCGGGGGGCTTGATCTCTTTTGGGGGACCTGCATAATATTTAATTTAAAAAATCCCACTAATTTGGGTGCCCCCTCTTAAGTAGAGTTAAGGGGGATTTTCTAATTCTGCCCCCCACAAATCTACGCCTATGTATATTATGAAGCAAATATTAACACACCCTTACAAGATGGAGGTGAAAGGAAGCAGGAAGGGTTCTAACCTAAGTACTACAGACCGTACACTATAATTCTGGCAATATTGCTGTATCAATAAAGAATGCTATAACTATCGCATTGTGTATCCTATAAAGCTGAACACTAAAAGAGTTATTGTAGTTTACATAAAATTTTAAATTTTCGCAACTGTGGAACACCAGAGTGATTCGTGTTAACCTGCATTGACATTGTTTAGGTTGATATCAATTAAAAGTTTTAACACGTAAGCACTGAGTCACGTGATTTCAATCTGTAATGACTTACACAAACTCAATTACAAAAGAACCAGGGTAGTCCATTCTGTTCATGTCCACGTGGATCACACTCTTGGCGTTCAGAGCCAGAGCCATTCCGTTATTAGAGACAGACGAGACGCGGATGCCTTCCCGAGAGTTGTCCATCACAGACAGAGCGGTCATAGTGTCGTTGAAGAAGTACTCGCGATCAGCAGGGCACACTGCAAGGAGAGGCAAAGTCTTATCATAATAATATTTTTGCATGCTGTACTTATTAATATGAAACATTTTAAACAAAAAATTATAACAATCCTTAGTAGGCTTCAACCATTAGGGGTCACACAATTTATAACTATAGTTTAAAGATATTCTAGATTTGAGATTATTGCAGACAAACTAAGGGAGATAAATTAGATAAGAGACATAATTGGGTAAGTTGTAAAGTTTTGTAATAGTTATTACTTTTTTTATTATAAAAGGTGATAACTCTAGTTAATTTTTGTCAATATTATCATTGCCTCCCTTAAAATTAAAAAAGAAAAGTACTAATATTTATGAGTTTTTTGATAGTCTCGAAAATAAATTTACGCATAGGGCATAGTACCATTATACACCAGTATGTTACGATGCACTGATGTGTAACCATTGTTGATACCATACAGCAGGGGTGGGCAACCTTTTTCAACCGAGGGCCGCATTAAAGAAATTTGGGGACTAGGCGGGCCGCATACATATATATATATATAGATAAATATAAAAAAAAATACATAATTATATATGTGTGTGAAAAGATTTAGGATGCACATGCATGTTATGTGCAAACAACAAATTACAATGCTTCCGATGATAATCATGAAGTCTGTCTTCAACTCTTCATTAGAAATTTTAGGAAAGGGAAAGGAATACAACTGTGTTACCATACATCAGAATGTTTTATTTCCAAATCTTCACATACTTTTCGGAACTGCCCGTCGGGACCGGCCTTGGCTAATTGGAGGCCATCGACGAAGTGAATTTGGTGGCCATGAATAAAATAAGAATATACCAAATAAAGGGAAAAAAACTAAAATTTTGCAATTTATTAAAGACCTAGTGTACTTCGAACAATAACATTGAGTACAAGCTTCACTATTCCTTATCTGTGATTTTAAGCTGTGGTTCCTGTAGCCCTTTAACAACTATGGACCTTAGCAGCTGCATAATTTGACTATGCCTAGGGACGGTCCCTTAGCATAGCAATAGTTGTTTTGCTGATCAAAAAAGTGCTGTTATTTTAATGTAGCCTTGTATAAACTATCCAGTTACTATTTTATGGTTGGGATATTTTCTTTATTTTATTAAAACGGTTGTTTTTCTCAGTCAAAGCTCCATCAGTTGTTACCCTTGTACAAGCCCACCCAACTCTTTCAACACAGTTCTCCAAAGCATTGAATAAATACTGGACAGGGCTTATGTCTTTTACTGAATTTATATAGTATTGCTATTAAATATAATATTGTTTTTTTTTTTGTAATAAAACTCTTTAAGAAGACATTTAGAGACAATGTTTCTTTAGCCTCTTCATTACAAGTGATAAGAATCAAAAGTTTCAATAATTTCTATAGATATTTATAATGATTTATTTAGGCTTTCGCGGGCCGCATAAAACACTTCGGCGGGCCGCATGTGGCCCGCGGGCCGTAGGTTGCCCACCCCTGCCATACAGTGATCATTACGCAATACTACGAATTATAAGTTTATTCAACATTTTGAATATTAGAACATCCAATGTTTGCATTTTGAAAATTCTTTTGCACACATAAATATCAAGAGAGAGAGTCATATTGTTCTCAGACATCTCACCTTGGTTTCTAGGAGAGGAGCAGTCACAGTCGACCACATCAAAGTCTTCATAGAAGCAAGGTCTAGGCAACCAGCCCAAAACTCCGTTAGCGAGTTGAACGTCGTACCCTGAGGCTACCAACCAGTTGGGCTTCTTCTGACAGAGACCTTAAATAAGACGTAACAAATAGACATTTAACATGACGTAACAAAGAGACATTTAACATGACATATCAAAGAGACATTTAACATGACATAAGAAT
>JADKLZ010001483.1:23758566-23768673 GCA_021533235.1 Biomphalaria straminea
ATACAAGCTTTTAAATATAAATTAAATCTATAATAGCATCTGTGACAGTAATAATATAAGAGACAAGGCCAGCTCAACGAGACATAGTTTTATTGACAAGACATCACAGAAACACAAATAACATCTTCACTAAACTACAGTGTCTTTATTTCCACTTCTAGCATTGTGCGGAAATCGTTACTCTCTTGTAAACATCTTGTTATAGTCCGTTCACTAGAGATGCGCTAGCCAGACTTGCGATGGCATGGCGAGGTCGTAACAATATATATATAGTTCGTCCATCGTGGTACGATGATGACCACTTTGTCATCCAGTGGGCTGAGGGCTTTGCACTGGGGTTTTGTGCCTCCTCATGTGGCTGGTGAGACCTATGCGAGCCCGGAATGTTCGGCCGCACTCTGGACAGGTAATTCCAGCTGGAGCTAGTGTCGTTTGCCAAATATTATAATGCCATCCTGAATGGTTTTTATAATACTTTTATCATTTCAAAAAGTATGATGATTATTATTTCTTTTAAATTGAAACTTTTTTGCACACGAAAATGATGACACTGACTGGTAACTTTAAAAACCTAAGACACTTCTTTTGTTAGGAATTTATTGAAGTTATTTGTCCTCAATTTTAAATACGTGTAATTCAACAATGAGCAAAAAATCTTGACCAAGAATTCTAATCAACGTCTGATCTTTCTACTTAGGGACCGGACACAACAGAATGCGACAACACATGTACCGGAAGCTCAAAATTGGAACCAGTGACATTTGCCCATGTGGAGTGTCACCAGAGAATGCCGACCACGTCCTCTAATACTGCTCTCTTTTTACCAAGAGGCCGTATAAGACACTGGCTTCAAAACACCTCAATAGAAAGAAAACTACATGGAGACAGGGCCGGTCCTAGGCCACTGCAACCTAATATGTCGCAGTGGGCCCCGCGCTTTCATAGCCCCGCACTAACTCTAGGTGTAATTATTAAATTGCAAAATATATACGAAATATTCCATGAAATCTCCTCAATTTATTCAAATCTCATAAAAAGGTAAAGAAATCTCATGAAAAATAGACAAGGCTTGTAAAGTAAAGTTAATTTGATTTAACTTTTGTACTTAGTAAAGAATGAACAAAATTCAAAGTCGATTTTTTTTATAATACAAAATCTAAAGTTTCACTTATTATCCTTTTTCCCACCCATACTAGGCCCCGCGCAATCAGTTTCGCATAGGGCCCCGCAATCGCTACGACCGGCCCTGCATGGAGAGCTCCCTGATTTGGAAACCACTGCGCAGTTCATCTCATATATTGGTGTAGTGATCTGAACCCTCCAACTTAACAATGAGAACGAAGAAGAAGAAGAAATTCTAAACCTAAAATTATAGTATGTACTATTATCGTATTGTCCAATAAAAAATGTCACGTAAAAGGAACTGTGTCAAAAAAAAAAAAAAACAACAAAGAAGTCCTTTAACTCTTTCTCTTCTGACCGATGATACCAACGTTGACTCCATCAGAATGTGGTAAATAATTACGGAGAGAAAGAGTTAAAGAAGATATACTTCAGAGACGCTGGCAAGCCTTCAGCTAATATCACAAGACAAGCCCTCACTTGGAACCCAAAAGGAAAGAGGAAGATGAGTCGGGCAATAAATACATGGCAGCAAGACTTGGTTACAGATGACGAGCAGATGAGCAAAACGAGGGAATAATTCGAGAGAATTTCACAGAACCGAGACGAGTGGAGGAAGCTCATGAGCAGCCCATTGCCCAGATTGGACTACAGCCAGAGCTGACATAATGATATAACGGAAGTCATTCAGAGTAACTTTCAAAATTTTAGCGCTTAAATGATTATTTCGGTATAAGGTTTTTAGTCTCTTGGCATCGACTCGGTGTATGCTAATTAAATCATAAATAATGCAGGATTACCAATGTAGCGAATAAAATAGACCAATTATATGGGCAAACTAATAAACTGACTTAAGACTTGGCACAGATACCTACCAAGATAATTTCAATCATTTTTCCGACTCCATTCTTCAGCTTGGCGAAGTCACCAGTATAGTCAGTGCGGGCCATACCTTCTGAAGTACTTGACACGTCCAAGACTAGCCAGAGGTCACTGTAGCCCATGTAGCAACCTGATTCAAGGATAATATAAGGAAATGAATAGACATACATTTTTAAATTGTCGCTTACAATTTATGCAGAAAAGATTGCAAACTTGTTAACAATTAGATTCAAATTGATATTTTTCCACACCAAATTATTTACCAGCGTGGTATCAAAACTGAGCTGCATATTCTAGAAACTCGTACGGATATTCATACCAACTATTGTGTCAATAATTAAAGTTACTTAAATTGTATTAATTTTATATCAACTTATTCACTCTACAGAGTTTAATGTCATTTCTAGTGATCAAATCAAGAGAATAAAATCCATACTCATACCTGGAACTGGAGGGGGGCCTGCAGGGAAGGGGAGGGCAAAGAAGAATATAATGTTAATATCTTCAAAAATGTGAATACTTTTACATTACAGTATCAAAAGTTAATTTATTAACTTGATTACAGCACCTATATACAATTTATCTCTATTCTTTTTTTTTTTTGAAATTTTTATACTAGACCATAAATGATGTATAAATACACAGTAACTATGTAGTATGATTTTTTATTAAATAAGTGATAAGTAACATAATATTAATTATAATAACCGATATACACATGAATTGTAAAAATACTATAATCTATATTTTTTTAAAAAAAATATTTTAGCTTCTATATTTATTCATAAATAAATAAAAAATATGTATATATCAAGAAATTATGGTTTAAACTATTTTCTCAATCCTATGATAAATAGATTAAACAAATAATTGTTAGGCTTAAAGTTTTTAAAAAAAAAGCAGAAACTAAAATTTGGTAAATCTGCTGGAAAAAAAAAGTGAAACGAAAGTGTTAATTGTGCTGTGTGAGACAGTGAGCAGTGAAACAAGGTTTGTGCAACTGTTAATCACAATTAGAACCAGATGGGTACTAACAAAGAAAACAAAGAAAGCTTGTGCTCGAACTGATAAACATAGAAAAAAACAATTTGTGCTCGAACTGATAAAGAAAGAAGAAACAATTTGTGCTGCAAGTGAAAAACAAAGGATGAAGAAAAAAATGTGCTCAAATGAAAAGGTTGTTTAACCAGTGATGTTAAATTACTAAACTAAACTGTCTGATCTAGCAAACATTGACAAAGTGCTTACTTAAAGCAACTATAAAAAATTTTATGAACAAGAAACAAAAGAAAGAAAAACAATCTAATAAAACATTTCGGAACTATGCACATTTTATAAATACGTAGATCTAGTAATAAAAACATTTAAGATTGAATGTAAAACAAAGGCTTTCATTAAACGTAAAGACTCTATACGTCTTTACGTTTGGAATTTGCTCAAAATAATTGTAATAAGGATTATCTTAAAACCCATAAAACATGATTTACTTCTGCAAATGTTATAACTGTTATCTGATACATTATCTAAAAGTACAAACACAACAATGCAATATATCATTCTCAAGTTATTGAAGGCGGAATTATATATTTGTAAATTTCCAATCATATATACATCACAAGATCTCTTAAACAGTGGCACGAATTCGCATACAATTTCGTACACAGGTTCTTTTGAACTCATAGGGACTCACTAAGAACCAAATTTGACATATTCGCAATCTGATGAAAAAAAAAACCACACGTTTTCTATCAAACCTTTGTATTTTATATTCGGTATTTCCCTAACAGGCCGCAGGGGCGTAGCCAGTGTGAACTGCTAGAATAAAGGAAAAATGTGTGTCTTGTTTTATTGAGTAGACATTTTTTCATCTTTTTTTTTAAAGAGTTTCATTTCGTTTTTTTACTGAATGATTACATTGAAGTATTTTGACTTAAAACAAGAAAATAATATTTGTGTAGAAAGGTATTATGATGTAAATAAATATTCTAACAAATACAGACATTTCAAACAATTCAACTATTTAGAAAATTGTAGTTCATTCTTCGGCAAAATTTTTTTTAAAGGAATTAATTTTAATTGCTAGATAATATGAATTGACAAAGAAATAAAAAAAAAATCCTTTATTCTTGAGGACTCTGGACTGAAAAGAATTAAAACACATAATTTGAAACTAAAATGTTAGGCTTGGAATATCTAGAAATTCTCTAATCTTGATTAAGCTTACTTCAAGAACACTGCTGAAATAAAATTAAAGAAAAAAAAAGAATTCAAACACAAGGTGCCTATGATCCTAAACACGCAAAACAATCTTAAATTAAAACAATTAACAAATTAAATAAATTAGAAATTATAAACAAATGAAAAAAGCAGCGAAATCAAAAAAACATGAATAAATTATTTTAACTAAAAAAAAAATCAATGTGTTCTTCTCCAAAACATTTTTCCATCAAACTAGACAAAAACATCTACATCTAGACATGCACGTGCCTTCTGTGACGGAGATACTCATTACGTAGTCTTCTGTGTGAGTAGACAATATATGTTGTAGTCAGTTTGGGTCACAACACATAACACAATGAAACACATGCCAAAAATAGATCTAAGGGACTGTGACCATGCAATAATCTTTCAGATATTAACCAGACATTCATAATAGCAAAGTTTGTGCTCATAACTTGCACTCTAATTATGAAAAGTAAAGCTCTTTTACAACAACTAAAAAAGTTGACTTTCAAACAATAATTGTTATGATATGAATATATATATATATATATATACTAGCCATATATTACCCGCGGCCCGCGGGTCTTAATTTGCGTATCACTCTCATGTAGTCACTAAGAGTGTTTTGTAAACAAATGAAATGATAATGTTATAAGTAAAATGAATGCGGAATGCGTAAATGTAAAAATAGTATAATGTAGCTATAAAATTAGCTAATCGACATAAATTTAAATTCATTTTTGCAAATAAAAACATTTGCTTGTAGACCTACATATACTTGAATAATATTGGAAATGAAAAGACTTTATTTTTGTACCAGTTTATCTATATAAATATAACAAATGTCCTGATGTAGACAGCTAAATTAAAGAATGCATTTTTTAATTATTATTATGTATAATATGCAAGTTAATAAGTAGATCTAGACTTTCTTCAGTAAAAGTATATTTAATCGTAAATTTAAGAGAGTAAAATATTGAACTCTCAATGAGTTAAATCCAAAAATAATTAGTCAAAAGCCAACAATGTTTTTATTTTATTTAGAGGCGAAAGGTCGTGACCTCAATACGCGTTGCCTTGGTGAATACTGTGGGCGTGTTAGCCGTGTAGACAAAAAAACAATACAATAGATCTATATTTTAAAAGCAAATCCAACGCGTGAATGTAATTGTTTATGTAACATTGTTAGTTTAATTTGGTATAGCTCTAGAATCTAAACAATTTGAATGCCACAGCAATCTAGTCAATAAATTAAAACTTTGAGCCTATTATAACAAAAGACTATTAACACTGTGAACTCGACCTAGATAAATAAGCATCATTTGATGTAGACACATTAGCCGTATTTCATGCGTTATCAAGTCTAAATGCGCATAAGTAAATCTGAAAATAAAAAAGTAAATTGAAAATAAAGACTTAAAAGTAAACCGAATCAGTAGTTGTAGGCTTAAATGCTTTGAAAAATACAATGAAAAGTAAATTGTATTATGTAAGTAGTTTATTACTTTAATAATATGCTTTTATAATGCGCGATATTATAATTATGACCTTTGACGTTCATTTCATTTGTACCACTGCGCGCCACACATGTAGGCCTAATAGTGCCGCAGTTACGGAAAAGTATGTCAGCTCAAAGCCATTTTGATCTACATTTAGAGCGAACGATTTTACATAAAAAAAGTTTTGTAAACTTAAATTTGAAGGTTAATTTTTATTAACTAATGAAATGAATAGACACTAATATGTATGTTCATATGTGAAAGTAAAAAAAATTGTTTTAGACCTAGGGACGTGACCTCATTTCACGATGTGTTCATTGCGTGACCTTTTTAATTAGATGTACGCTATGAATGAAACTATTAGAATATATCTAAACACGGCTTCGCGAACGAATGCATGAAAAATGCTTTCGAAAAACAAATTTCAATGTTAATTTGATTAAAATATGAAATGAATGGACTATAATAAGTGTGTTCATGTGCTAAAGTATAAAACTATCGTTGCGAAGAGAAGTTCTATCATCTTACAATTTTAGACCTAAGGACGTGACCTCATTTCACGTTCGCTGAATAGAGCGATGTGTAACATTTCGTGAATGTCTAATGAACGAATGTGCGTAAGGATATCTACGCTTGCTGATATAAAGAACGAACTTATGTAAAAAGCCTTTTGAAACACAAATTTGAAGCTTAATTTTGTTAAATAATAAAATCATTAGACTATATTTTGTATTTTCATGCGTCAAAGTAAAAACCTATAAGTGCAAAGTGTATTTCTTAAAATTAGATCTAGATCAAATCCTTTCGATCTTTTTCTCATGTCAACATTTTAAACAAAGCCTAGATCCATAAAATAGTATAGTTGTAATAGACTTGGTCAACTTTATTTTTTTTTAAGGATCTTACGTTTGTTTTAGGGCTACAATACATACACTACGGCCTACGTTAGTTCCCAAGGAACATTTCTGCCAAGTTTTATCAACATTGGTCAAGCGGTTTTGATTTCCATTCGGCTCATACATACATACATACATACGCTAAACATTCAACTTTATAGTATAGATATATATTATATATTATATTTACTTTTGTATAATTACGAAATGAAAAATTAATCAACTTTTCTCTTCACAATAAGGAGCAGAAGGATTCAAACAAGTTACACAAAAATGTGTATGTTTTTTTTTTTTTTTGGGGTGGGGGAGATCTACGTTATGGACATATTGTATGCACGCATAACCTCACTCTTTCTTTCGAGCAAACTTCTAGATCGCTAATACCACCTCACTTGGACTCACTACATTCTGTATGAAGATTACTTTTTCCATCGCAGCCAAACTGTGGACTACGTATTAGTCGACTTCTTGTTCAAGATACGCAATTATACAAAAATGTCGCCATGACCAAGGAGCGCATCTGTTTAGTGCTGAGGGCTAGACCGTTGTCTTTTCTTAATTGCTGATATGGACTGTGCAACTCTGGCCATACGTTCATATGCTTGCTTCTTGCGTCTGTGACTTTAGCCAACTATGTTGTCAAAAGTTTTCAATAATGTGTGAACTATAAAAAAAAATGACCAGGCCTTTGCGATCTTAATCACTGATTACGTCATTACAAGATATTTACAGTACAAGCATGCGTGACGAGAGCTTACAATAGCCTCGAACCTAAATCTGACAAGAAAAGTAGACACTTACTTTCGCAAAATTTATTGAAACTGTTATATACCCTCTCGATGACTGGTCTCAATTGAAAGAAACTGGACAGTCCGAAGGAATTATTGACCAACGGCTTGCTGGCTACACCATCCAACTCTAAGGACGTGTCGATTCCAATACCTAACAAATAAAAGTAGATTGTGGTACATTCGTATATGTGGAAAAGTAAAGTATAGTACCCTTTCAGACCTTGCGATATAATGTAAATAGTATCTGTTTATGTGGCCCACTGTTAACGAGGGTGTCATGTGGCCAGGACAAAGACCAACCGCTTTTACTTTTGACCAACTAATGTTTGGTACCCAATAGAGCTGCGTGGACTCAGAGGTGCTATGAAATCCTCACTTCAGAAATCACAGTCGACACCAGGATTGAACCCAGGACCCTATGGTGGGCATCCGAGAGCTTTTACCATTCAACCACCGTGCTTCCATTCATTTGTGTAATAAACTAAAAAAAAATCGTAAAATTCTTAACAGTTAAATATAGCCACTTGACATCCTCATTAACATTTAACTACATCGAAAGATAATTTTTTTTATCTTGAATATCCTATTTGTAATAGATTTAGAAAAAAAAACATTGCATAATAGAGTTTGTGTACAAGTCTAAGATTTCAGATATACTTACCTATAGCAAATATTTGTACACTTTGGGCCCTGACTGATTCTGCCTCTCTGATTGTTGCGCCTTGATTAATATTGGAGTAACTAGCGCTGAGCAAAATGACGACATTTGGCGCCTCTATCCTATCGCCATTCCTGGGCGTGAACATATCTTTCAGCAGCGTCATGGCGCCCGCCAAGTTGCTCCCTGCTCTGGGGGTGTACTGCAGGGCGCTGAGGGCGTCCATCATGCTCTGCTTGCTCCTGTCAAAAGTGGTCATCTGAAACAAAACGTTGGCCGAGTCGCTGTAGGTCATGACCCCCACGCGGAAATTCCCGTTGTCGACGAAGGCGAAGGCGAGAAAGTCTTTGACGAAGTTGATCATCTCTCTAAAAGTCTCCAGGCCAACTCTGGAGGACGTGTCAAGGACGAACACGAGGTCAATATGTGAGTCAACGCATTCTGCGAATTCCTAGTAATGATTAGAATCTTTACACAAAAAACAACAATAATAAAGTTTTTATGCATATTATATAAACCATGCAGATAAAAGAAAATGTTCAAATATTAACAGAAACGTTTCAGCGACCATCCATAGCAAATTCATAATATGTTTGCAAATTTTTTTATTATGAAAGACTAAGATGGATTGATGGTTTAAAATTGAACAAAATTAGGTTCTAAAAATGTGGAAGATAATTGATTTCATTCACCAATCGTAAACAAACAACATTTAGCTTCTTGATTCTATATGTCTTCTATACAAATTATCTAATCCATAAAGGCTGTCACATGATTCGTATTTTTCATTGTTTTATCAATATTATGACTTGGCTAAATGTATTGACCTACGATTGGTGAATGAGGTCCATTGCAATTTATCTACCAACAAGTGTACATAGAAGTTGGTGAGAGGGTAGGCATATAGTGAAAAGGGTTAGGGTGTCCGTTCTTTACATGTTTAACAACCGTTTAAAAACTAATGGCTAACTAAAACACTATTGATTTAAATTCAATTATTAGATGATCTGCAATACTTTTCATGTGTGTGCGATGCAAAACTTCTTGAGCGACTTTAAGTTAATCAGTAAAGGATGTAATTTATTCAGGTCTCTGAAAGCTAAAAGATTACTGTAACTATTTAAATAAAGCATCAAAAATGTGCACTTGTCTTTACTGTAGATTATTCTACCTCTGTCTTAAAAAAAGGATTTCATATTTTCTTATTGTAATATTAAATACACTAAACAGATATTGCAACATTTTTTTACACACGAAGTAAAAAAAAAATATTTCTGACATCACTCATGTCTCTGAATTGGCATGTAAGTAAAAAGTTCAGAACAATGTTAATAAATTATGAGTTAAATGTTAAAAAGCAAACTAAAATAAAAAAACTAATAAAATATCTAATTATTAAAGCTGTTCTCATTGGAACTAATGATGAAAATATAAAGCAGAAACAGGGTTAGATCTAGCTAAAGCTGACAAGATCAAGATTAGCAAAAAAAGGCAAGTTTTTTTTTCAACTCTGGGGATGGCCCATCTGGGGAGGTGTAGATATATGGGGGGGGGGGGGAGATAGTGTGCGAAGTCCAGACAACTGAGTAGGGAGGAGCCGGTCAATTACTTTTTAAGGGGCACAAAAAAGGCTGCATTTTTTTTTTAAATATTAAAATGTAAAATGACATATTACCTAAATGTTTTAAACATTGAGATATTTTAAAAATCGTTTCATCTTCGTATAGGGCCTCAGCAGCAGCGGCAAATCTTTGAGAAGCACTGTTTTAACAGTGGAGTAGTTCAGTTATTTGAAAAATTATGCATGTATTTGTACCGTTTGTTTAAATTATAAACATTGGCTGAATTAAACTTCAACTAAAAACTTAACATTTACGTATGTCTATTGAATTTAAATTTACTGTAGAAACTCCACCGTGTCTTTTTGCCTTTAATTTATAATTAACTTTAATAGTAAAACATAAGGAGTTCAAGAATCAGGAAAGATAACTCATTAAATACTTATAGTATATCTCTATGAAAGGTTATGGAACTTT
>JADKLZ010001483.1:23768773-23779527 GCA_021533235.1 Biomphalaria straminea
AATGGAAAGAATGTAACATTTTAAATCCATTGGGAAAACAAAGTTTAATGAGACTTTACGGAACTCCACTGGCGGGTTGACATTTCTCATGTTTAGGTAAAAAAATAGTGAAAGAAACAGAAGGACAGGGGGAGGCAACTTGGTAAGCATGAAAGCCGACAGTTTGAAAGCGACACCAATTGATCTCCCTTGTTTGCTCTTGAAAGACTGACGTGTTAAATGCTATTTGCCTCAGTGGAAATGCCTTGTAATAACTTCTGGATACAAGGGCCAGTGAGTTCATGCTATTACCTTATCAGGTTTGGAAGCCAAATTCTGAAGTTCAGCAACATCGACCTGCTTGGTGACCCCGAGCGCGTAAATTGTGATGTTGTCAGCTTTGGCGATGTTGGAAGATGTGACAGTTTTGCTGGGACTTGTGGATCTGCCAAACAAAAAAAAAAAGCAATAGCTTTAACTTTCGTTTTCATGGACCTCTTTCACCAATCGTAAACAAACAATCGTAAACAAACAACAATGAGACACTTGATTCACTATTTATACAACTTACGGCCTATTTCAATCAACAATGGTTACCACGTGACCATATTTTTTTTTCGTTGTTCATTCGATAGCCATCAAATGACAATTCGTTTTGGTGAATGAGGTCCTTACAAGGAATTATAATCTAAGTGTTCTGTTTTCGTTTATTGTTGAAATCTAAGAATATTGATATTTTGGATTAAGTTGGTACGTACGCTTGAATGGTGTCTCTGTCTGAGGCGTTAACGAGTGTCTATTGTACTGAGTGTCTTGAACTTTAATTCTAATAAAGGGCATCTATTTTATCGAAATATAGTACTTTTGGTAGATTTTGGGTACCTTTTGTAAGAATATATTTTAAAATACTCTTAATGACACCGAGAATCACCGTCCCATATCCCTTAATCTGTTGAACCGTTGGAGCACCATACAAGATCTGTTGATCGTCTAAAGCAGTGATGCCCCAAATACGTCCATATCCGCGACATGATTTCATCCACCTCGCCTTAACGTCAGTACAAAGTGTAAAAAAAAACTCCAGTCCTTTTTTTAAAAAAAAAAAGTTTGAAAAATGTATCTATACCTAGGTCAGGGCTCTGATTTTTTCTCTGATGGATTGGTACAATGACATTTAAATTTTTTAGGTTTATCCAATGGGAGAGTCGAGAAATTAAAAGTGGACTCTGGATTTAGAATCTACCAGGAAAAGTAAACGAATTTTTTTTTGTGGAACATTATAATAAGCCAATAAATTTGTGTTGTAAAGTGTGGTTATCTTAAAGCACAATAACATAGAAACGAAATATAAAACATTATCAGTTTGACTGCGAATTAAAAATTATTAAACTACGCATGAAGAATTAATTGGAATATTTAGAGACAATAAAATGAGTCGTTGGTAAAGCTGTCTAGGTTGTCGCTCACGTGTTAAGTAGAGAAATGAAGCCAGCCTCAGACGCTTAAAAAATGATTTATCTCCAATATCTCATTAATTAGTGTAAGTACGAGATACAAAAGTTTCTAAAACAAAACTTGTGTTAGGTCGATTCGCGAAACGAATGTCGGAAATTTAAATGACGTGCAGGTTGAATTAGGTTGGACATCACTGGTCTATAGAATTTCATTCAATGACAAGCCTATCACGTCTGTCTTTACTTTGATTTGATTTGTAAGTTTGAAAGGTTCTTTGTAGAAGGGACATTGTTATACCCTAGACTAAACGTTTTGATGAAAGGCAGTGATTCACAGATGCCGGGTTTCGAACTCAGGACGATCGTGGTTAGAGTGAAGAGCACACCACACGGCCATGCAGCCAGGAGTTCTTTGGCTAAAGAAACAGACACGGTAGTAGCAAAAAGTTCTGGGAAGCGTGGTCGAGAGGCTAAGTGCGGCTTGAGCTTGGCTTGGCTTGGCTACCTAGAAGGGGGCTCGAGGTTCGACACCCGACTCGGACAGAGTTGTGTTTACTGATCGCCTAAAGGCAGCACAGAAAACCAACTCCTAGATACCCCCCACTGGTCCACAAATGAGATTGGACCAAAGCGCTCTGAGCATGCTATAAGCATGAAAGTAGCGCTATACAAAAGCTATAATAATGATAATTTTAGACTATGTGGTACAATGTATGGGGCAGTTTCTGGGTCACACGGTTTACGAAAGTGTTATGAGGTCATCACAACGACCTTGGCTTTTCCCAACCAATGTCAAGTACCCATTAAAGCTGAGTGGACTAAGAGGCGCCATAAGGAGCAGAAAATTAAGAAAACTGAATCTACAAAAAGATTCGAACCCAGGTCCTTCTGGTAAGGAATCCAAGCGATTTACCACTTAGCCATCGAGCCTTCTGGTATCAATTAAAACTGACATGATTTAAAGACAATCTCGTTATGTTCACGTGGAATTAAAGATTGCTTTGTAATACGCATGGCTAATTATCATTGACCAAAACTATACTCAGGATGTGTTGTTTCATTTTTGCTACACATTAAGAAATCATTAAAGTGAAAGAAACGGAAGAGTTTATTTCCCGCTAACAGAAAACTGCATGCACTGCAGATTGTGAATGTTTACTATTGAATTAAATCTGTTCATCAGTTTATGAAAAGGTAGTTATTTAACAGAGGGCGAGGTGGCTGAGTGGTAAAGCGCTTGGCTTCCGTACTGGAGGTCCCGGGTTCGAATCCTGGTGAAGACTCGGATTTTTATTTCGGGATTTTCGGGCGCCCTTGAGTACACCCAGCTCTAATGGGTACCTGACATGAGTTGGGGAAGAGTAAAGGCGGTTGGTCGTTGTGCTGGCCACAAAACACCCTCGTTAACCGTAGGCCACAGAAACAGATGACCTTTACATCATCTGCCCTATAGACCACAAGGTCTGAAAGGGGAACTTTACTTTTTTTTTTAGTTATTTAACAGCTCCATGTGAAACAAAAAAAACATGCAAATGAGCATATCGAAGAATGCTTTGTGACTTGACATACTGAAGCAATATACTAGAATGTCTTCCTAACTATTATTCTTTATACAATTTGTCGTTACATAATCTACTTGTCTCATATAATTCAAATAAAACACATCTGAAGTGTTAAGTGCACTGAATTAAACTAATAGAACAAGGAGCAATGCAGTGCACATTTCGTTTTTTAAACGTTCACATTTCTTTTTTAAACCTGATCTCAACTCGAGGTCTTTGAAAAAAAAAAGAGATTTTATAATTAATGTTGAAGCAAAATCCTTGTGTCAATATTGAAAACACGAATGAAAATTAGTTGGACGAGCGCATGCGCAGTGTAAATAGGGTCTGGTCTTGTCAGAGGGGGGACAAGACCTTTGAATGTTATAATATTTCTTGGTTGTATCACGCTGAAGTATCAAACATAGACTTCGCTCGAATGCAGATTTTTATTTCGGGGGCAGCCGAACTTGAAACGGTGTGACATTCATTTTGAGGATTGATCTTGACTGTCACCCCACTTGGAAGTGGTGTTCAAACTCAAGACGTTCAACTCAGCGAAGGATACGCCGCTGTGCTAACATCTTTAGGTCAACATTTTCCGCTCTTGCATCTAGGTGATGAAAAATACGCCCACGTTGCATAATTTATTTCTGTTCTGATGTAAGCTGGTCAGGTTAAATATATATATCAATGAATGCTTTTTTCATCTTTTTTTTTTTTGATATAAACCTTATTATTTACTAGTTATTATTTCAAATCTGTTGTTTTTTTCGCATTTTATTCCCAATGTCTCTCCATTTTGGCGCCCCCCCCCCCCTTACACTGCCAGGTAATGTTTAGATCCCAATCTCTACTGATGGTATGAAGCCCTTGTTGAATGGTTTGAGAGATCTGTAAGTTAAGTCAATAAAGAAAACACGTGACTGAAATATGGGTCAAGTCATGGTCTAAGATTCAGCTTGAGGAAAAGGTCAAGGGCCATTGGTATGTACTGGATTGGTAGATCTTTGAAATGTAAAGAGATGAAGAGCTTACAAATTCTGATCTGATCTTTCAGCAATGTCTCTAAATGTTAACAAAAAAAGAGGGATTTGGTTGGGTGAACTTAATTTTGTAAAGAATATATTATTTGTGTAAATATATATGACTTATTATGATTGTTCAACATTATGCCTATTTCAAGCATGCTAGTACATAAATCAGCATTGTATTCTTTTGCTTTAAGAGATATACATATCTGCCTCTCGCTGTAATTGTATATACGCACGAATGAAGGTTATATATATGGTTTTCTGGTGCATGTATATTTCAGGTGAACTTATTAGATCATGTAAATATAAGACTTCTGAATAAATACAAGGTGTTAAGCTCGAGTAGCTCTTGTTGACCTCCTGTTGACCTAGAAGACGTCTGGATCTGAGACGTTCATGTGGGGGTCAAAGTGGTTTTGAAAAGGAGTATTTTAGAAAAAGGGGATGGGAGTAGGGTAATTTTATTTTTTTCTAGCCACCCGCATTAAATGAAACACATTGTAGACCTATATTAATAGGCGTCGCTAGGTCCGCACTCTACACACACGGCCACTGCTACCACATTTAAATTAAAACATCTTTTTTCTTTAACATTCACACTTATGTCCCCTTCCAATTTTCTTTCTCTCTCTCTCCACTCGACTTCTCCCTATCACGTGATAGTTTCAATTAAGACCAAAGTCCACAAGACTAAGTGTTGATTTACTTCGTAGGTAAGGGACTTAAGGAGCACGGATCAGGTAGCAAACATGACAGGCGTGCAACGGATAACTGAGTCAAAAGTAATGTATACTTTGGTGCTAAGCGCAAATGTACGCTCTCGGGATGACAGGGGTAGAGAGATGTTAGACAGTCAGAGGCATATATAACTTGTGCTTTTTGCGATGATGTCGAAAAGAGATTTCAACTTTGTTTATTTCTTCTCGCATAAAGACCGTGTTTACTAAATCTTTTCTATATTACTGACATTATAACAGAAACTTCAACATTATAACATACACTTTAACATTATTATTGATACCCCCGAATCGGCAATGTAGGCAAGATACACATAAATATTACTTTAAAATTGTCACTATAAATGACATTATAACATACATTTTAACATTAATATCGATACCCCCAAACCAGCAATATAGGCAGAATCTATATAAATATTACTTTAAAATTGTCACTATAAATGACATTTTAACATTGACACTATAGCTGACACTATAACATACACTATAAGATTGACAGAATAAACTGTCACTTTAAGAGTATCACTAAAACTAACACTTTAAGATGACATTATAGCTCGAAAGTTAAGAGTAACACTTTAACTGAAACTGCTTTGACGCTATAACAGAGACTACTAGACAGGCCGGCCCTAACAATATGGGGCCCTATGCGAAATGGACTGAGCGGGGCCCAGTCTGGATAGGGATAAGGATAATAAGTGAAAATTAAGATTTGTATTACAAAATAAATCAGTCTTTGCGTTACGCTTTTACTCAATGAAAGCTGACTAAGTTGTTTTTTTTTTATCGCGTGTAGGATTGGCATTTTCTATATTGAATACAACTCAAAAATGACAATATATTTTAATGAGTTTTCCAGAGATTTAAATAATTTCAGAAGATTTCTAAGAGCTCCTGAAAAATCAGGAGGCCACGAGAACCCTGTTATAAGTTATAATGACTTTATATAATATAGTATTAGCGCGAAGGCGCGGTGGCTGAGCGGTAAAGCGCTTGGCTTCCGTACTGGAGGTCCCGGGTTCAAATGCTGGTGAAGGCTGGGATTTTTATTTCGGGATTTTCGGGCGCCCTTGAGTCCACCCAGCTCTAATGGGTACCTGACATTAGTTGGGGAAAAGTAAAGGCGGTTGGTCGTTGTGCTGGCCACATGACACCCTCGTTAACCGTGGGCCACAGAATCAGATGACCTTTACATCATCTGCCCTATAGACCACTAGGTCTGAAAGGGGAACTTTACTTTTTTTTTACTTTAGAATTAGCGCGGGGTATATGAAATTGTGGGGCCCTATACAGCCGCATAGGTCGCAGTGACCTAAGACCGGCCCTCCTACCAGACTGTTAGTAGAACATGAACAGACAGTATTAGGCTAACCTCTGTGCAATATAAACAGAACACTGTAAGAGTGCCATTGTCCAAGACAAGACATTAGCCCAGGTACTTACGCTCCATCTGTGATGATCATCAGAAGCTTGGGTACAGATCCTCCACGGCTGTACCTCCTAAACATGGCCACAGCCTCATCGATGGCCAAGTCAGTCCTCGTCTGCTCGTCTGGATACTCCAGTCTACTTAGGGCTGGACATTGGACAGAAAGTTACTCTCGTTATTTGGTTGTTGATTTGACGCTCCATTTAGTAAGCAAGCAAAAATTTAAAATACTTTTGAAAAACGTTTTATATAAAGAAAACAGCTGTACTTTTATAGCCATAGCCATCCATGCAATATCGAATTAAATATTCACTTCCGATAATTAATAGACTAATTGGTTAATCTTTTGATTAATTCAAGTTTCAACTTGCACCGACAACGGGTGTGTGAGAAATAAATTATCCAATTATCGAGTGGACTAAACCCCACATAATTAGCCATATCTGTTAATACTAAAGAATCAACTTTTCTTATTGGTTTCAAACAAAGTAATTAATTGCTCAGTAATTCATTGACTTTAATGATTAATCTTTTAATTGCTTCATGTCTAGTTAGTACAATTCCTAATCGTGTAAAGTTTCAACTTGATCCGAGAATGGGTGTGTGAGAGAAAACATGGACAATATTTGGCGAAGAAAGATCGAGCTGATAAAAGCTTTGCAATAAAAAAAAAACAGCAGTTAAAATTCAAAACCAGTTTCACCTATTGTATAAGCAAAATTTAAAAAATAAAATCACATTAAGAACGCTGAGAATGCAACACACATATACACATAAGGCATAAGGAAAAAGGCGGAACAGAGCAGACAAGAGATAGGGAGAGTGGAGGTAAAGAGAAAGGAAAAGAAAGGAGATTTTAACAGAGAAGAGAATGCAAGAGAGGGGTGATCGGAGTGAACGAACAAAAGAGAAAATGACGAAAGAAGGCAAAGCACGAGCGAAAATAGAAAGAAGGAAAGCAAAAAGACGAGAGGGAGAGACAAAATGAGTGAGAGAATAGAAGGGGGAGAGTTCTCAATTGTGTACGTAAAACCATGTCGATGCATGACTATATACAATTAATATTTTATCTACGAAATGTCTATGTGTGATATAGATCTACATAATGTTAAGTGTTTTGTACCAAATGTATATGTGTTGTAAACTAAATACCTATGTGTTGTATACAAAATGTCTGCGTATTATATACTAAACGTGTATGTGTTATATCTGAAATCTCTGTTCAAACTCACTTTCGAGGAGCGATGTCTTGTTTCCTGTCAGCTGAATCACCTGGTTGGCCGCTACACTGCTGCTGAAAGGAATGACGCCGACGTGGATCTCATCCCTACTGACTGCAAGTTTGTTGACCAAGTTGACCAGAGAATTTTTCTGCAAGTTGAAGTTGTCCTCCCCCATACTGTTAGACCCATCCACAGCGAAGATAATGTCAAGGTTACCTAAACATTCTGAAAGAGTAACCAAAAAAAAAATAACTTCAATGCGAAGGTAACATTTTCTTTAGCGAAGAACAGAAATGTAGGAGACTTCTGTAATCTCATATTCATTTTCATTGGAATTTATTTTACGATATTTAATTAAGAAAATGAGTGTGTGAATAAAGTTACTCCACCGAAATATTTCATATCCGTCTTTTTTTAGGATGTTATAAAATATAAGCCTAGAGACATCCAGCAAGGTCGATTCCCACGTAACACTCTGGTGATTTAATAGAAGCCTCTGGTCGCCCACTTCAAAGGTATACTGATGTATTCAAACATAGGAGGCGCTTCAATATCAACGCCAAAAAATTGGGAAAAAGAGGCAATGGAGAGCGAGCATAAAGGAAGGGTCCTGGATAGCAGAAGTAAAAAATAGAAAGAAGAGTAAAAAAAGCAACAGATCCTGGTGATAACATATGCTTAACCTTTGACCGCATCTGTGTATCAAGAATTGGCTTCTTTTAGTCACACAAGATGTTGCAAAGGGAAAATATAATTGCATGAGACGTAAAATTCCACAGAGTGATAAGTCTATAGAACTCAGCAGTCTTCATTTTTTTTGACAACCCTTTGACCATCTTAATTATATTTATTTTTACTCAGTGCCTAAGTTTCAGCAGTGCAGTCTTTGTTACGTAATATCACCCCTTTCAGACCTTGCGATCTGTAGGTCATCTGTTTTGGTGGCTCACTGTTAACGAGTTTGTCATGTGGCAAACACACAGTCTTTACTTTTCCCCAACTAATGTCAGGTACCTATTAGAGGTGGGTGGGCACCCTTAGGATCCTTAAATGAAAAGTTCCATTATTCACAAGGATCTGTTCCCTGGACATCCTGTTCAGAAGACAATCTTCTTACCACTGGCCACCACGCCATCAAAAATATTTAACTATTTTTTAACGCTTTTAGAAAAGAGAAGTGGTCTCCTCAAAGCTTCAATCTGGTTATGCATACTCCCCTGGGTAAAGTAGATTTTAATTTTTACTTACTAGTTTGTGAAAAAATTCCAGGAACAGCAGCCGCCAGTGTCAGCAGAAGAAGCGTTATCGCCCTTGTCGTCATGGTTACCACTTATAACGTTTCTATTTTTATGTTCTTTTGAATTCTCTAAAAAAAAATATAGTAGATGAAGATTAGACTAAAGCGATATCACTAGCATCAGTGTGTGTGTTTTTTTCTTTGGCATTGGCATTTTGATTTCGACTCCTTAGTTTTCACTCTTAAGTTCGAATTTATCATTTAAATATAGGTCTAACTCTAAAAATTAAAACCAGACACTTATTAAATAATAAGACTGTTATCGTGTATCCAATGTGATTGACGATTGCCACAGTCTTAGGATTTTATTACAAAATTAATTTTAAAAAAATTGTTAATGTAAATTTGATGAATGCTACAAATAATTTCGTGCCTGGGACTGAGTTGCCGTGTGAATGGAAACTTGTTTGAATCACAAATATTGGATACTTCATGTCACGTGGTTCTGTTGATCTCATTGAAAGGTTTTGAATGTAAAGTTGAATCAAGTGAAAGCTATTCTCTAATAATCTCACCCCTCAAGCCAGAAGTCATATATTTATATTAAAATAATAACAGACAAACAAAAATCCGAGAAATTCATTTTCATTGCAGTGCAACTATCTCAGAATGTTAAAAAAAATTAATGTGGCGTAAAACCAGATTATGAAGAGAGTTACTGTTTTGACACAAACTCAGTACTGGCTCTGTGAGCTAGCCACAAAAATGGTGAATTTGAATTTTTAATAGCTATTCAAGAGTGTTTAGGAGAACTGCATGACAGACGGACTACAAAAATATATTATCGTTACAGAAGACGCTAAACAAGATTGAAATATGAAAAATAACATCCGTAGATTAACGAATCAAATTTAAATATTTCGTAATGGGATGGATACATTTCATCTCACATTCCTGAAAATAATAAAAAGGATTTTCGCTACCTGTCAGAAAAGGTGATTATCTTTAAAACAACTCCCACTTTGTAGACACTGCTCCCACCCTTATGAAACTGTAAACCATATCCTTTTTGAATGCCCCCTCCTAATCCACCTTAGGCAGACCCTACTACCACTACAGCCAAACATAACCAACATTCTTTATGGCAGTGCTGAACAACTGAAAAAAACAGCACACTATTTTTCCTTGGCACAGTCTGCAAAAGAGCTGACAGCTCAGCAGTAAGAAGCTGGTTAGAAGAAGAAGAAGAAAAGGATAAGAATATGGTATCGTCCAGATTTCAAAGGTTAAAGATGATTTCAGAGCACAGTACCCCAACAATTTTGTTTTTTTTAATCCTGAGGCAGATACCATTGTTAAAAATGTATTTTAGTATCAGAATTGTCTTCATAGTTTCAATATAAAATAACAGCTATTACAGATTCCAACGACTCATACAACCTTTATCCGAGAACCGCTGTGATTGCAACCGACTATGCGCCAATATAGATGTTTCCACTGAGATTTTCAAATTATTAATTATAGTGACTTTTCATATTTCTACAGCATCAATATATTAAGGCAACTTTCTAAACACGGGAAAAGCAGAAAGATTGAGGGACAGAGAGAGTGAGTCTTCCCTTTATTTATGCATCATAAATGCCTCAAATAATGACAGTTATTGATATAAAACATTAGTTAAGAACTTATTTTACTGTTTTTTCAAGATATGATTAATAATAGTAAGCTTTCTATTATTAATCATATCATTAAAAACAGTAGGATAAGTATTGATCACAGACTTCGCTAAAGTTTAAATTAAAAAATCGTTATTTTAATTGGGGGAAATCAACACTGTTGGAATCATTTTTTGATAAAATTTGAATATTTCATAGATGTTTGTGGATGCCGTGGAAATGCTAAAATCAATCACTAGCAATCCACCAGAACCTGAAGATCATGATAAAAAAATGTTACATTTGTAATATCTGTTTTAATGTCTGTTTTAGAATTCATTTAGAACAAGGCCGGGTATTCTAGTATTAAAGAAGTTATAGAATTAGAACTAAGAAATGTAAAAACATTATCTGATAATAAGTGACTTCATAGTGACAACAGAAACTTATGAAGGAAAAAAA
>JADKLZ010001483.1:23785493-23807469 GCA_021533235.1 Biomphalaria straminea
AGTGACAAGACATTCTGTTGGATTTTTTGTTTTCCGTTTGCGTGTGAGGTAAAATATCAAGAAGCAGTCAGATAAACATTTTTGTTGTGTAAATAAGGTCTGTCTGGTCACTACGACCTAGGCTGATTCACGAAATCATATTCCCAAACCTGTATAGAAATATAGATCTACTCTATGATGTGCTTCTACAAATCCATCTTAAGATTTGATTTGGTGACTTAGATCTACTCTATGATGTGTTTCTACAAATCCATCTAAAGATTTGATTTGGTGACTTAGATCTACTCTATGATGTGCTTCTACAAATCCATCTAAAGATTTGATTGGGTGACTTAGATCCAGTGGCGTAGCATCCATGGCGCGAAGGGGTTCAATGAACCCGGGCCCACGACCATTAGCTAGGGGCCCACAGCCTGTGGAGAAGCAACAATAGCGCAAAGGGGTTCATTGCACTTGAGCCCATGACTCTTGATTAGTTGGGGCCCATGCAATAACTTACGGATGACACTAATTCACGAATTAAAACTTCGAAACAGCTGCTAATTATTCAATTTTCTCATAGCTCAATCAGTTTTTTTATCTGTATTTATAATGTTACAACAACACATCGTTGTCTGTAAAAGAAATTAAATATTTGACTTTTAACTGTGATAAATGTGATAAATGAGTAAGTAAAAAACTAAAACAGTTGTGAATCTTAAACTTTTGTATCTTAGAAAATGATGTATACTTTCTCAAATAGTGTAAAACACTCATGGCGACACCGTCCTAAGAAGTCTTCATCGAATTGTTTTGGTGTCTTTGTATTGTGTACAAAAATGTTTCAAGTAAACATTAGAAAATAATAAAAAAAAGATGAAATCTTAAAAGAAAACTATTTCGCAAGCAAACGAAACACCAGAGTAATTGGCATATCTTATCTTATCTTATATAATACAGACGTTACTTCATATGTATCGTTTAAGTTGAATATGTTTTGTTCCAATGAATGGCAAAACCAAATTGAGGCGCTAGTTATCAAAAGAACTAGAAGATAGAGAGATGTCCAAGCTATCATGGAATGGTGTCTTTCTCTGACCAATGCTTAGTGCTTGTTCATAGTTCTTAGAGAAAGTTAATATCATATTAGGCCTATATTTTTACAAAAACATGATCATGGAATAGTGTCTATCGATGATGAATGTCTGTGCATTAGCTGTGGTCGGAACGATGTCGCCCACACAGCAGTCCCCCCCCCCCCCACTGCTGATCTATTCAAAGGTATATACATATAATGTATATGGAGCTCTGACCAATGCTAAGTATTTGGTTTATAGTTTTTAAAGAAATTTAACACCATTATATTTATACAAAACCTTCAACTAGTCTTTATTTAAAATTGCTATTAATATTGAAATATATCTGGAAAACAAAGCCTCGCAGATTCAAAACGAGACAATAGACCAGTTGGGCAATGCAGTTCTGGCTAAAATACGGAGTTCAATACGCACCATTTTTCTCTTTCATTGTTGAGAGCACTCAAGACATATTACAATTTAATCAAATCAGCATGATTTTTTTAAAAACTGTTTTGTATTCTCAATGACGTAATACCCCCCCCCCAAAAAAAAAAAAAAAAAGCAATTAAAGAATTGTTTCTAAGCTTTTATTTTTGTGAGAGCCAGACGTCAGAATTGGCGGGACAAATGTTTCAACTAATGAATAATCCCAATTTATCTTTAAAAAAAACTGCGGGGCTAAAGCAATGATGGTGCTTCCAATATGAGTGCATTGTGGGACCTGCAATGGTTTTCGGGTATTGGTTCAACAAAAGAAGCTGCTCACGCATTATGTTCACTATGTTAACTACGACTTAAACTTGGTCTTAATCGTCTTAAACATTACTTAAGCTGTGCGTAAAACATTGCAGATTTCTAGGACTTGGTGTTTTTTTGCTTACAGCATCTCAAGATGGGCGCGTCTTAAATCCAATAGGAAGAGCAAAGTATATAATAAACTCAATTACTTTTGCCCTCAATGTAGTCATCAAGAAATAATGCTCTAACAACAATGATATTAAGATGTTTTGATGTACCAAAGCAATTTGTGTTTCTCAAAAAAAAAAACGCATGGAAGCTGCAACAATTAGAGAAAATTAGAATTATTCGATAACATTGTTGTTGTTTTTTTTGTCCAACACAAAATTGTAATGGCAGTCAGCGTGCATTTGGAATGTTGAAAAATGAGAAGCAAGATCTACATAAAGCAGAAAGTATTGGAATGACTTTTCGTTACCATACCCATACATTCAGATTACTCAATAGTTCTGTCACACACAAGCATTAGTCTTAGTAAGTCTTACTTGGGATGGGGGGGGCCCACCAAGATATTCTTGAACCCGGGCCCAAGTATACCTTGCTACGCCACTGTCTAGCCCCTCTTTTATTTATATTGCTATTGCACAACGTTACTAGTTCCGGTAAATCACAATTAAAGACATGTTCCTATACGTATTTTTATTCATACTAACTTGCTATGTCTTTAACTTTGACAAATCTCGTAATCGACAATGATGTAAATTAAAAAAAAAAATTAATAAGGCAAATCGATTACATTATTCTATTCCATATGTGTGTGCAGCAATTACAGTTCAATTCTGAATGCATCATTTTTTTTTATATAAGGCCAAGAACCTTCACTGAGATAAAAATATAAATTTCTTACGATAAAAACTTATTTTATATTATTTTTTTATATCGCTTAAATAAAATAATAAATTATTTTAATGTTAAATTCCTTTTTTGTTATTAAAATTTATTATGCGTATCCCAACTTTGTATTTAAAAAAAAAATAGTTTAAAATAGACTATAAGTAGATTGTAAATTTTGGAATTATATAAATTGATTTAATTCAATTCTTTATCATAGCATCAATGACATTAGCATTCCACTTTTTGAATTTCCTGTTTCAAGACAGGATAATTGTATGCATCAATAGACATTCGTACTAACTAACACCGCCCTTGCCCTCAATGCTGAGCATCAAGTGACAATCTAGTATGTTCAACTGCTGTATATAAAGTAAATCGAAACATAAAAAAGCCGTCTATTCGGTTGAGTCCATATATACCCTCAGACACTCTCAGTCATGTACCCTCAATCATAAGTATATATCATGACACTAATAGGACATTAACAATAGAAGAGATTGTGGCCATGAGAAGCCAATACGGTTTGATTACTAGCAAAGAAGCGTCCATATTTGACGTTACCTCTGAGCAAGGGAAAAATGAGCGAAAATAGCTGATAGACCTGGTATCAAAAGCTATTTTTTTAGGCAAGAAGTCGAGTAGAAAACGCCTTCATTGAATTGTTCACTCAAATCTATGATGTTAGGTTTGATTGGATGTCATTCAATGAAGAATATGTATCTATACAAACTTCTTCAAATCATAGGCGTTACACTACCGGGATTTCTAAAACTCTCTGACGAAAATACTCTCAAATCTAAAGAGCAACATTCTTTGATGGAATAGTATATAATAGAATCAAGTATGGCGGATAAAAGGACTCTGGAATCATCTTCCTATAATCAAAATTACAACATACAAAATGCGTGAACAATCTGCATTAAAGAAGTCTTTGCCCAAAGCATGTGAGGTTTTAATTCTGTGGGTCTTTAATGATAGCTTTAATAAAAGTTCTTTTTTTTTATTTCACGATTCAACTTCGTCTGTTTAGAAATCTATTTGTGCTTTTCTGTAAAAAAGTACCACGCTGACTTAAAAATAGAACTTATATTTTTTAAAAAGTCAATTGATTTCTACGCTGTGTTACAGAAACGTAACAAATCTCTGAAAGTAAGCAGTGTTTTGTAAAGTAAATAAACTTGTTAGTTACTTAACAAACGAAGCCCTTCTCAAGAGTGTGGTTACCTATATATGTGTGTACCACAGAGTAAAAAAAAAAGTAAAGTTCCCCCTTTCAGAACTTGTGGTCTATAGGGCAGATAATGTAAAGTCATCTGATTATATGGCCAACGGTTAACGAGTGTTTCATGTGGCCATGCACAACGACCAACCGCCTTTACTTTTCCCCAACTAATGTCAGGTACCCATTAGAGCTGGACTCAGAGGAGCCCGAGGAGCCCGAAATAAAAATGCCAGTCTTCACCGGGATTCGAACTAGGGAGCCCAGGTTCAAAAGCCAAGCGCTTAACCGCTCAGCCACCGCGCCTCGGTACCACAGAGTGTTATATTAATTAATTAATTTACAAACGGAACGTGCGGATATTACGTAACGGCTAAGGAGTAGGGAGATGGGTATACAAATGTGTTACGATTTAAAACAAGCATGAGGAAGGGGTCTGAACATTTGTTATGTAACAAAACGAAATATAATATTAAAGTGCAACGTGAGCAACAGTGGTCCATTGAATATCGCGTGTCCAACTTTTCGCTCCACGGGTTTTATAGGGGTCCCCTGATGTATGCATAATATTAAAAGAAAAACTGAATGAGTCCATTAAGCGCAGAAAGAGATCGACACTTTCACTATTATTTATATCGATACCATGACTGCAAATGTAATTTGGGAAACAAAATACGGTTACGAAAACATACGATTATTTTTTTGTTTTTACGTAATACCGGTAGTTTCATAAATATAGCAAAAAATTGAATTCACTGCAAAACAAGCAAATATGAACAATCTATTTTAAAAAGAAGTTATAGGTCTTCTATAGAACTCCTCCCCTATCTATCTATCTATCTATCTATCTATCTATCTATCTATCTATCTATCAATCTATCTATCTATCTATCTATCTACCCGTCTGTCTGTCTGTCTGTCTATCTATCTATCTATCTATCTATCTATCTATCTATCTATCTATCTGTCTGTCTGTCTGTCTGTCTGTCTGTCTGTCTATTCATCCATCTATCTATCTATCTATCTATCTATCTATCTATCTATCTATTATATATCTATATATCTATCTCAATTATATGTACATATTTAAACAAAATATGTAAAAAAAGCGATATTTTTTATTTAAGTTTGTACTAAAAGAAGTTTTATAACAAACATTTAGCATAAAAATATGTGTATGTTACACGGAAACAAACGGACATTAAGATGACATGTATTGAATTACCATTTCTTGAACCTCAGAAGACTATTTGCTCCCATTGTGGTATTATAGAAATAAAATAAAAAGTCACCAATTACTGGGAAAAATTTTCGGCAAATAAAAAGGTCTATTAAATTGGTTTTATGTGTGTGTATGTGTTTATGTTTTAACGACTGTCTAGGCCGTTCGGTTCGAACCTAGCTAAATTGTAATGTAGCGAAGATCAAGTCGACACCTCTCTGTGTGAAGTGGTGTTTGAACAGAAATCTAGTGTGAGTATGTCAACTGCACTACCTACGCCTGACACCCTACTGCTATACTCGACATTAACTAGACGTCAAAAAGGTAGCTAACTTTTTTTTTTTGGTTAACGACCAATTTAGCAACCAGGTTTGGAAAACAATGACTAACACAAGAGTGAATGAGAAAAAGAGAAGAGTCAGGGCGTCTATAGATAGATATAAAGCAAAATCAATTTATTTGAAAAGAGGTTAAATTTTACTGATCGATTCTAATTGGGATTATATCTGTCGCACTGACTTTTTAATCTAAAGTAGATTTCAAATAAGAATTTAATTTCACATTTTTTAAACAATGTCAATATACATGTTATTTATTTGGCTCCAGGAAGGTATTTAACTACACCTAAGTACAGTGGTTCTCAAACGGTGGTAGGCGTACCTAAGAGGTCCGCGAGACGACGTCCGAAGAAAGATAAAAATTTTATGAGATTAAAATAGTTTCTTTGCTAATAGCAAGTTTATCCGATCTGATAATTCCAATTATTTCCAACTCGACCTGTTTGATACGTCATTAAAAACTAATCTGAGACGACCTAAACTCTAAACGAAAGATTTGGCAATATTCACTGGGATTTTCGCGACTATGTATTGGACCCGTAAACGCATAGAAAAACTCTGATCTCAATCACAAATAAATCCATTCTAATAAAGGAGAAGCTTATTGAAATATTAAAAAAAAACAAGGAGCTTGAAACCAATTTTTGAACAAGGAGACCAGAAATTCTGGTTTCAAATTATTTTATAACCTGCATCATGGGTTAATGTACAAAAGTTCAATGGCTTCCCAAATTCTTATTTTTGCAGAACGCGAATTCAAGGCCGCTATGAACCTCAACAGATGAAATAAACCGATTAGAAACTTGTGCTCGTGAAAAGATTCAGGTGCTATTTACAAACATTGAGCCGGAGTCTAAAAAAAATCATTACTTTTTATCTAACTCATTAATTTATTTTAAATTTTATTTTTAACAAAAGTAATATTTTTTTATAAACTTTCCTTAAACACTTTTGTTCCCCATTTGTACAAAATATATCACATATTTTTTATTATTTGTGTAGTTTTTGTCACTTTGGCTCCGTGGGCAAGTTTCAAAGACTTCAAGTGTCTTCCCATGTCACATGTCTCTCGCTTATCTCCCAATTTAACATTTACTATTTAAAAAACAACATTAACTCAATTACCACCCACTTTCTGTTGAGCATGAAGAAAAAAATAATCCACCTTAGTTTTATTCACAGTAGCACGCTCAGTCTGTAACAATTAGCAATGTCCTAATAAATACATAAATGAAAGTTCAGCAGAAGAGATGAAGAGAAGGGGCATGAAGAAGAGAATGTCATGGTCTGATTCGTGTATCAACACGTCTCAGTTTATTCCAAATCAACAAGCATACATAAATATGAACTAGTTTAGTACAAAATAGATTCATATTTTCTTTGTTCTTGAAAAAGCGTAAAAAAAAAAAAGAATGGCCATTACAGGGATCGAACCGAGACCAATCCTGTGGGCAGTTTAGACCAATAACTCGTTTCAGGTCTGTACGACGTGGCAACGAGCTATTAGTCTCTACTGCCCACAGGCTGTGACGTTGTAGGTTAGTGTTGAGGCCTTCTGTAATGAATGGTCTCGATCGAACCCATGACAATAACATTACTGTCCGGAACTTCCATTCCTCTCATTTCCATTCTTCTTCGTTTTCACTTTTCATGTCCGGGGGTTCAGATCAGTAATCCTAAATCTGAGATGAACAGCGCAGTGGCTTCCAGATCAGGCAGCTCTACGAATAGTTTCTGTTCTATAGGAAGGTTTTGGGGCCAGAGTCTTATTTTGGGCCTCTTGATATAGTATTCAGAGTTAAAGAAATTGTCAATTTTATCTGGTGATGCTTCACAATTGCAAGTTTCGAGTTAGCGACTTTTAACTTCCGGATCATAAATTGTTTCATCCCTTTGTGTTCGATTCTGAGTCGAAACATTATGTGTTGGTCATGTCGCGATAGCTTATAATTGGTGTCATTTAATTGGGATGTGAGCTGGTCCAATTCTAATTTATTCTACAATTTGTCATTTTTATCATTTCTTCTAATTAGAGAAGGATTTTCATTTGTTAGTTCGTTCTCTATCTTTGCCAAGTATGTCAGCTTTTTCATTGTCTTTAAATTCACTCTGTGCTGGAATCCATATTTATCTATCAATTTTTAATTTTGTTCTTTTTTATTCACACCATTACGAATTCTCACCACTATGTGGACTTACACTTTCAACTTTTGACCATTTGTTTTAACCATTTGTTTTGACCATTTGTTATTCCCAACCATGACCAGTGAGTAAGTTATCAGAAGCAATTTAAAAAAAATATATAATCTAAATCAGGGAGTGACAATCAGAACGAGATGAACTGAATAATAGTTCTGAAGATGTAAAATGTTCTCTCCAATGAAAGAAGCTACAACACGGTAGCCATGGCAGGTGTTTAACAGCTTTAATAGCCTTAAATAAATACATGCCTTGGGCGTTACGACATTGATTTGCACTTCATCGATGGGGTCAGTTTGACCTCTACGCGTTACCCCCAACGCGTATCTAAGTTTGTCTTTCAAAACTTTATTTTGTCATTGCAATATTAGTGTGATCTAGAACACAAAAGTAAATTATATAATTAGGTTACAATAATCTAGATCTTCTTTTAAAGAAGAGACGCTGACATCGAGTGTGTGTTTGCCTTAAAGCAAAAGGTGTATGTTTAGAATTTGTGTGTGTGTGTCGCCTTTTTTGTAACTTTTACTGTAAGTCAGTAGCTAAAGATCAAATATTTACTAAAATCTTTATAGACATTAATAGATATTAATAGAAACAATACTCATCTATTTTTTTTTCAGGAAAAAAAAATCTATAAAAGGAGCAAAAAATTGTATTTTTTAAAGTCTTGGACAATGATGTCTAACCTACGGCCGCGAGCCATATTTAAAGTCTTGGACAATGATGTCTAACATACGGCCCGCGAGCCATGTTTAAAGTCTTGGACAATGATGTCTAACCTACGGCCCGCGAGCCATATTTAAAGTCTTGGACAATGATGTCTAACCTACGGCCCGCGAGCAATATTTAGGAGTTACAACATCCGATCCTCATAACGTATGTGTACAGCTGGATAATGAAGCATCTAGTGGGTGGTCAGTTCCATTGAAGCGGACATTTAAAAAAGAATCTTATATCAACTGACTGTCTGTTGCTTGTTAGTCTGGTAAAAAGATAGTACATGTTATTTCTCCATCAGCTAACTACTGACTCTGTGTGTTGTTTGTATGTCTGGTAAAAAGATAGTACATGTTATTTCTCCATCAGCTAACTACTGACTCTGTGTGTTGTTTGTATGTCTGGTAAAAAGATAGTACATGTTATTTCTCCATCTGCTAACTACTGACTCTGTGTGTTGTTTGTATGTCTGGTAAATCGATAGTACATGTTATTTCTCCATCAGCTAAGTATTGGCGAAGACACATGAATTATTATAAAAGCAAACAGTTTCGTTTAATTCGTTCTATCCAAGTTCCCACAGCTTGCTTGGTTTGCTCCGCTTCTCTTATAAAGTCAAATGACTCCGTATCTGGGAAAAGTTTCTCCTTGTTTTTCTCCCCCCCCCCCATTTCTCTTTTGTTCTGCCTCTCCTTCTTTTTCTCTTAGTATTTATTATATACATGTTTGTGTGTGTTAAGACTACTTGAATAATGTGTGTAAACGCTTAATTGACGAAGCATTTTGAGTCATTTTGAAAAGTGTAATTCTGCAGTGCAATCAAAGTAACAGTTCTATTAGTGATGTCGCCATTTTCAGTGGCGTCCATAGAGTCGGTGTCATACGGTGGGGAGAGCACTCCTGTCAAGAGAAGGGGGTGTTGTAAGATGTGAGATTGTGTGTGTGTTTGTATATTTATTTTGTTGTGAATGGTAAACAGTGTATTGCCTAGATCTTGAGATACTATTCTTACTTTATACTACTCTGGGGCAGTGGCGTAGCTAGACTATTTGAGGCCTGGTGCGGTACCCATCTTGGTGCCCCCCCCTCCCCCGCAAAAAAAAACAACACTAAATAATAATATTGCAAAACCTTACTTTTTTTGTTCAAAATAATATGTATTCATTAATCAAATATTGTTGATTCAAAACAAAATCCCTCTTACATAAACATACTACAAGTGAATTTTAAGCGCTTTCTTCTGGCAAAAGTATCAATAATGTTATCGAAATCAATTTTTTCCACCAGCTCTTTTTCAATGGACAAAAATTCATACATATCTGCTACATCATGTAGTTGCTCGAATCGGGTGATTATTACTTGAACAATCCTGTCCAAGGTAGAATAAATTTCCCTTCGTAGCTCTTCTTTGTGTGTAAGTACAGAGTCGTGACTTTTCTCACTAGATATCTTTTTCTTATTGCCAATACGTTTTTGATGTTCTGTACTGATTCTCAGATCTGAGCACACTTTTTTGGCAAAGGTAATGCTGGCTTCAGCGATGTCCTCTCGATTACTACTTGCACATCATTAATTTTAGTTAATACACGAGCCCTAAATCCAAGATAGGTGGGAATATTTAAAAGACTGAATAGCAACTAATAATCCACATGCTTCAGATCTAGTCGATGAATTTTCATCTCTGCTAGTTAATGTCTCCAGTTTCTATAATTTTAGAAAATGTATTCCTAACCATCTTGACGGCTTCTGCTTAGGCGCTGCAGCGGGTCTCAACTAAACGTTTAAGGCTTGTAACGGTAATTTTGATGAGGATATCCCAGCGGTGTGTTGAAGTTGAGAAAAAAGGCGTGTAAGCGGTCCAGTGTACCAAGAAATGTTACCGAATTGATTTCAGCTTCAGCAGCTCGAATTCCTACTAAATTAAGAGAATGGTTTGAGCAGGCAATGAATAGTAGTTTGGGATTGACTTCTAGAATACGTTTTTGGACACCGTAGTTTTGATATTTCATAACCGCAGCATTATCATAGACTTGACTCCTGCAGAACATTATGTCTAAGCCATCAGAACGCAATTTCTCTAGAAACATCTCAGTGATTCCAGCAGCATGCTTGTCCTTGTGTCGATGGAGTCAATAAAAGACTCACGAACCTGCACCCCGTCATTATCCATGACAACGAACCGGAAATTTGAGGAAGTTTGATCCAGCTTTAAGATGTCATCTGTCCTGTCAACAAAATAGAGAAATATTTGGCTTGTTTTACTTGCTGTATGATTTGTTTTTTTAACGTGATCCCCCAATATTGTAATAAATTGTAATAAATTTATTTTGCATTTGTGGAGACAAGTATGTATTCTTTCTGGATCAAAACTTAGTTCAAAGTACATGCTCCCTCAAGAGTGGATCTTGCTTTGATAGTTATTTTACTAACTCCAAGAAATTGCCTTGATTTTGTACTTCCAACACTTCTTCAGCTCGCTCGCAATGCCCACGAAGTGCCAGATTTTGTTTTGAGAAAAAACGAATGATGTCCAAGATTCTCTTCAGGTAGTCTGTCCAGGTTTTCGTCTCTTGTATAATCAAATCTTTGGCCTGTTGTCAATACTGTTTCCTGCTTTCTGTATTGTTTACACTGTCTGATGGTTTAGCTTCTTCAGTATGAATTATTGAGGAGTGTACTAAAGACATGCTTGTGTTCTCTCCTTTAGTCTCTAGAACCTGCGGTATTGAAGTATTTTCTTCTTTTTCATCATTCGGGATGTCGGCCTCATCTTTTTTTTTTTTTGGATTCAATGATAACCGTCAAGGAGATGAAACAAAATAGCGACATGACTAGTTTATAAATCGTTTATTCATGTTTAAATTACAGCAGTTTATGTTTGTTCGTGTCCACACACTTAGTCGTTTTTACTGAAAAGCTCAGAGAAATGGGAAATTAATACACACTTGGGGGGATTTTGGGGCCCCTATCCACTTAGTGCCCTGTGCGGCCCGCACCACCCGCACATTGGTAGCTACGCTACTGCTCTGGGGTAATAATATATATTGTGGCATTCTAGCCTATAAGTACTCATTTATTCATTATTTACTAATCATTCATTTATTCTAGTCTAATGCGCCCTGTAATGTAATGCGGTCACGTTTAGTAATTTATATTGATGACCTATGTATGCCATGTTACCTGTGGAGACCATTGTTAATGTAAATAAATGTTCTGAGCCATACTCCTTTGTTGAGTGATATTTTACATATATACTAGTTGTACCTGTTAACAGTCTGCAGGCGAGCTTCATACCCCTAAGACAACGATCCTACAACAGGAACCACCACTAGAGTTCTTTACAACTCCAAGCAACCTCCTAGTGACTCCACTGGTCATGGTCTCTCTTTCTCAGCTCGCTACAAAGCCAAGCAAAGAAGAAACTTACAGCAACTAAATGCATTAATAAATTAAATTAATAAATCTAATAAATCTTAAGTGTAGATGTTTGTAACACATTGCCCATTCTTATATAAACAACCAAACACTAACAAAGCCGTCTTACAGGTCAATTAGGTCAGGCATTATACACACACAATTGTATGTCTGGTATCAATACTATTACAGTTGTAATATTAAATCATAATAGTAAGATTGGTACTTTTTATGAGGAAATACTCCACCTCTAACATCGCCTGGATGGAGATTTGTTTAAAGGCTGAGCAAAAAAAAAAAAGAAGTGGAAGTCCATTTAACAGTGTCCTACTGAAGAATGTTCAAAGTATTTGACAATGATTAGCCTGTGTTTGATCTAATTCATTGACAGGACATGACCAGAACAAGAAATAAGTAGTTCTTCTCTTTCTCTGAGATGGACACCTCAAGTAACACTAACATCTGATCTCAATGTATTTCTCTAAGTCTTCGGACTAAGAAGTGACTTTTTTTTCTCAACTTATCTTAGCCTTAGACGATTCAAGATAAGACGCCCTACTATTATTTCTGAGGACGCTCTCATCCGGGTCTTCTGTTCCCCCCCCCCACTGCTTTGGTCCTATTAGTAGGGTATCACTCTACTAGTACCAACGTCATCCCGAGAGGGCTTGTCTTACCAAGGTGAGTTAACCATGACGCCGCCATCTCGCCAGTTAACGCTGAGTCAACACTTGACCCCCGCGCGAAGTATTTCAACAGGTGTAATTTGATCACGATCGTCAAACCGACCAGGCTAACAAGATGTACTGTCCAAAGTATGAGTGACTGGATCGACGTGGTTCGTTAGTACTATTGTAGATATAGACCTGGTACTAACTCCTGACATGGTTAATGGAGAATAGAAGCGTTCTTTCTGGATACTTTTTTTTGTTAGAAGGATGTGACAAGGTTACGCTAGAAACGTGGGTGGGGGTAGCAGTAGGAGGCATATGTAAAAGCATTGCAAATGTTGAGAGCATTGTCATTAAGGTTCTATGCTACATTTTTATTTAGAATAATAATAAACAAGATTACAAAGAGAGTTTGTGTGATACACAAACTCATAGGCGGCCCCCGTCGGAGTCGGATACCTGTCAGATCCGCCTATTCGCAAGATGTTTCGGATGTTCCTTCGAAGTCCCTGGCTCAATTCCTGTATGCTCCCGTCCTTAAACTATCGCAATATTTCTAAAAGAACAGTAAATGTTAAATCATATTTTCAAAAGTCTTTAGTGTTTTTTCTAACCGTGACGGACAGACCAACCAACAGACAAAACGCATAAAAATATGCTTGTTTCATTCTAATGGGGGCACTAAACAATTTTTTTTTTTCAAAATCTGATTTTAAAAAAAAATTAAGAAATTAGTTTAGAATCATGTCATTTCCGGGCTTTACGCTAGTACACGAAAGCCGCTGATAAAAGTTCATTTTTAAAAAATGTGCGTGATATCTACATGCCTGGTGCATTTCTTATAGTAACATTTCCTCCCTTACATTTACGTAATTGTTTTAGAATTGGAGTTTTGTTATTAAAAAATCGCTTGCATAACTAATTTTATAAATTAAACGGTTTGCTTTTAGAAAACTAAAAGTAGCCGTTGCACCTAAACTTTTCAAGCCGCATTTGATGGTGAAATAATATTTTTCGTATCTCTTCTAGTTTTGGCGCTCTGAGTCTGACAGACGGACAGACAGACAGAAAGTCATTTAAAAAAATGTGCGTGATATCTACATGCCGTAAGCATTTTTTCTAGTAACATTTCCTCCCTTACATTTACGTAATTGTTTCAGAATTGGTGTTTTGTTATTAAAAAATCGCTTGCATAATTAATTTTATAAATTAAACGGTTCGCTTTTAGAAAACCAAAAGTAGCCGTTGCACCTAAACTTTTCAAGCCGCATTTAATGGTGAGAAAATATTTTTCGTATCTCTTTTAGTTTTGGCGCCCTGAGTGTGACAGACGGACAGGCGGACAGGCGGACATTTTGCACAAACCTAATAGCGGCTTTTCCCCTTACGGGGGCCGCTAAAAAAAATAAAACAATAATCAAATTTTTCTACACAGCAACCATCAGCAGTATTATTAACTTTGCCATAACCTGCTGGTATGGTAATACTTCACTGGCACAAAGACTTAGAATAAATAGACAAATTAAAAAAAAAAACATCGCATATCACTCAAGTACAGCTACCATATACCATCTCATGAAGAGCTTTTCCAAAAAATAAGCCTCTCCAAGAAATAAGCCTTTCCTAAACACTCACGATTCTTAAAGATAACATGCACCCATTAAACCACTGTTATATAAGATCTGAACGAAGCGGTTGTCTCCTTTACATTAGGACTAAAAACAGGAATCTTTAAAAACTCCTTTATCCCACTTTCGATCAGAGTGTTACGAGATCAGCTGTCATCGAGAAGTACATAGAAATCAAATTCATAAAGCGCTGGTTGTGAATGTGTATGTGTGTTCGTATGTGAATGTTGTCTTACAATATTGTTTTTGTACAGTAGTTACGCTGAGGTTGTCAATTGTAGTCAAACTGAATTTCCATTAGATTGGATCATTAAAAATCATCTTATCTTACCTTATTTCTTGCTTGAGTTAAACAATTTACTCTTTTAACTAAACTTCATGGGGACCAAGTTCTGAGTGGTAAGGCGCTTTGCTTCGAAACCTAGTGGTCCCGAGTTCAAATCATGTTGAAGACTGGGTTTTTTAATTTTCTGTGTAAACTAAGCTCTATTGGGTACCTATTCTACTCTATTGGGTATGGGATCGCTCCTCGCGGCGAGAAGCTGTGAGTCTCGAGGTCTCAAGGTTGGAAGCAAGAAAAGTGGCCAGGGTGATAGAGCGCCAAACCAACAAAAAGCTGAGAGAAGAAACAGGCCTTTATGCAAATAACCTAACCCACCCTTGCCACGTATGCGGCCGTCATTTTAAAGCGAGGATTGAACTACACAGCCATCTTCGAATCCATAGAAAATGAGAAATGTGCTCATCTTCGTCCACGAAGGAGGAGCTATATATTGGCTACCTGACATTAGCTGTTGGGGAAAGTAAAAGTGGTTAGTTGTGCTGACAACATGACCCGACCAACAGGTCACGACCCGACCCCCTATTAATCGTGATCCACATAAATAGATTTTCATTACATTCGCAGTCAACGTCTGACCCCGGCATTTGTCTCAAATGTGTATCCCGCCGGCCTTAATTTATTTGAAAGTACTAGTTTCTGCTTCCACTCTTCGGCTATCCTAATGTTTTGTATATTTTAACTTATTTAGAGTATCTGTTACATTTATTGTAGCTTTATTATTTATTTTATATCTCTCTATTTTTATGGTATTATCTTGATCATTTCATTTTTTTTTTCGCATCGAGTTCTCTAAGACTACAAAATGCGGGTTGTGTCGAGGTATCAATATGTAAGAAATAGTGAATAAAGAATCGTTTAAAAAACTAATGATTTAAAGTAAGAGTAAAGAGTCTCTTTCAGACCGTGCCAAAATAATTTAAGTGGCCAATGGTTGACGAGGGTGTCATGTGGCCAGCAAAATGACCAACCGCCTTTACTTTTCCCCTACTAATCGCAATTATACATAAAACACTGAACCATAATCTTCAAATTCAAAAACAAAATTTAATAAAATACTCAGAAAGACACAAAGAAAAAGGCATACTCCTCGTACCATATGCTAGGACAAATCTGTACAAAAGCTCCTTCTACCCTAGCGCTATTGAGCATGGATTGGATTGCATGAGCTAGCCATGAAAACCAGTGACTTGGCAGAATTTAAGACGTTGGTTAATATGCATGACTGAATGCATGACGCGTAGGACGTAATCATCTTCTTTTTAAGTAACATCTGTATTGTATAAGATAAGATAAGATAATGTCAGACACCCATTGGAGCTGGACCTCCTGATGTTGCGATAACTAACGAATTTAAAACATATCGATGGAGTGAATGGAAAAAATTAAGATGGCTCGATGGTTGTAGCTATTCTTGACTACCATTTAAGTAAATTTTCTAACGTCACTCTTTATCGTCTGCCTGAGTAGCATTTTTTTTTAGGTCCGACCATTGTGGTCGTCCTTTAATTCTTAGACGTACTTAACCAGGAAGACCCTGATAGAACAACGGAGAATAAAGAGATGATGAAAGGGGACGCAATTCAAAGGGAGAAGACCGTGAACACTTTAGTTTATTTCAAAGTACACGTTTTTGTTTTTTTAAAGAAGAGACGCTGACTGCGAGTGTGTGTTTGCACTAAAGCAAAAGGTGTATGCTTAGAATTTGTGTGTGTGTGTCGCCTTTTTTGTTACTTTTACTGTAAGTCAGTAGCTAAAGATCAAATATTTACAAAAATCTTTATAGACATTTCTTTCACATTCTAGTGATGATGTGTACATCAAACGACACATGATGTAGAGACTGTCAGCTTGTATGATGTCAATCTTAAAATTAGAAACAAGATTGTTAAACACAATGTTGTGAAAAGGGCGATCATGATCCATGACTTTGGGGTCAAAAAAACTCTTGGAATATTTTTTTTTAGTTGCTTTTACAATAAACTGGTCATGAAATGATAAAGATAATAAGGTCTGTAACAACCTAACCGTATTCAGCAGGTTTACATAGTAAAGGCTGATATCAGCTCAATCTGTCTCTCTGGTAGAAATTGTGTACACTTTGTTTCTGCCACTTCCCATTGTCGGATCATGCTGAGACTTTGCATAATTATTCATTGTCATAGAAAATACACGAATAAATATTTTTTTAAATGTGTTAATTAATTAATTATTATGTAAAGAAAGGGAGATAAATCTTGCAGCATTGGTAATAAATGTATTTATTTTCTATAATATAGAGGAACGAAAGTAGACCGCGCTTTATTGTGGGATTTGAAAGTAATCTTGAGGTTCTTTTTCTTTGTAAAAGATATTTTTGTTTTTTAAGAGGTTAAATTCGATAATATTTTAATTTTATTATATAAGCCTGTTGGTTAATACATATCATCATCACCATCATCATTAGCCTCCTTCAGTCGTAGATCGACTATGGTTCATCTCGCACACTTCCTCGTGTAACTGTAGAGCCCTTTTTTTTTTGGGTAAAAACAATACCGTCCACAAATATAGCAGGAGGCGCGGTGGCTGAGCGGTAAAGCGCTTGGCTTCTGAACCTGGGGTCCCGGGTTTGAATCCCGGTGAAGACTGGGATTTTTATTTCGGGATCCTTGGGCGCCTCTGAGTCCACCCAGCTCTAATGGGTACCTGACATAAGGTGGGGAAAAGTAAAGGCGGTTGGTCGTTGTGCTGGCCACATGACACCCTCGTTAACCGTAGGCCACAGAATCAGATGACCTTTAGGACCACAAGGTCTGAAAGGGGAACTTTACTTTTTACACAAATATAGCATGGTTAAAGTGGTTTTCGCTTCAGTGGTAGAGGAGCTGGCTATTTTCCCCCATATTCCGTTTTTCTTCCTGAGCCCATGTTCTTTCGCTGTCCATAGCTTTCTTGGTGACTGTTGGTTATTGCATATAGTTAATTGATTTCAAGTTTATTATTAGATTGTATTATTTTTTTAGTAACTGAAACAAAAGACGAAGAAAGTAGCAAGGAATTACAGAAAAACTTAAGGAACAAGATTACAAAGAGAGTTTGTATGATACATAAACTCAGAGGCGGCACCCGTCGGAGTCGGAGCCCTGTCAGATCCGCCTATTCGCAAGATGTTTCAGATGTTACTTCTAAATGGAAAATAATTGAATTCTCGTTGGACGACGGAGGATGGCGAGCAGGGTATAAACCTGCCTTATCTTGATGTTAGCGCACTAGACTGTTGTTCGGATTTATCGTTGGTCCCTGGCACAATTCCTGCATTCTCTCATCCTTAATTATCGCAATTTTTCTGAAAGAACAGTAAAGGTTAAATCATATTTTCAAAAGCCTTTAGTGTTTTTTTTATCTAACCGTGGACAGACCAACCAACAGACAAAACGCAAAAAAAATATGCTTCTTTCATTCTAATGGGGGCATTAAACATTTTTTTTTTAAATCTGAATTTTTTAAAAGTTTAAGAAATTAGTTTAGAGTCATGTCATTGCCGGGCTTTACGCTAGTACACGAAAGTCGCTGCTAAAAGTTCATTTTAAAAAATGTGCGTGATATCAATATGTGTACAGCGTTTCTTATAGTAACATTTCCTCCCTTACATTTACGTAATTGTTTTAGAATTGGTGTTTTGTTATTAAAAAATCGCTTGCATAATTAATTTTATGAATTAAACGGTTTGCTTTTAGAAAACTAAAAGTAGCCATTGCACCTAAAATTTTCAAGCCGCATTTAATGGTGAAAAAATATTTTTCGTACCTCTTCTAGTTTTGGCGCCCTGAGTGTGACAGACGGACAGACGGGGGCCGCTAAAAATTCCAACCTTTTTGGGCATTGTTGATGTTTATTAATTGTAATGATATTTCTTTTTAATTGCGTTATTGTAGAATTTTGCTTTAAAATACAGACACTATAAGAGTGTTCGAAGATGAGCACGTTTCTCATTTCCTTGAACTCGTCGACAGTTATGGATTTCAATCCTCTTTTTAACAGCCGGCCACATGAATGGCATGGGTTGGTTAGGTCTGCTGCATTTTACTTCTTTACTTAACTTTTTTTTTTGAGAGCTGCGTTCTTTGCTGATGACTAATCTCCTTGTCCTATAGCTTAAAACTTCGACACTCACAGCTTCATGCCATGAAGAGTGATCAAGAACCAGCGTTTTCCAGTCGTGAATGTTAATCTAACACTCCAATTAGGGAGCGCTGAAATGTGTCTTCGTAATGCTTGTGTTGAACCCCCTCCCGCACATGAGAGCTCTTTCTTGCACACAGCTCCCATTGAAAATTCTTTTGGCGAGGTGATTTTCAGGCATACTGACTACATGTCCCACACATCTTAATTGGAACCTTTATTTGTGGCGCAGATACTGCTCCTCTGTGACATATGTAAGATTCCAATGTTTGTTATATGGTCAAACCCATTCACCAGATGGATTTTTCCTTAGACGACATAGGTGGAAGACGCTTAGCTTTTTGATATGGTGAGATTATATGGTCCAGGGCAATGAACCATATTAGAGTGAAAGGAATACAAATCACTGCAGAATTTCAGTATTGTAGGTATTCTTCGTCCTGACCCTACTTAACGTGAAGTTTGTCAAAGGCGTCACTGGCACGTGAAACACATAAATTAATCTCATCCTCTAGTTAGGCAATTATTTCTATGATGCTTCCAAAAAAGAGAGACATTTTTATTTTTGCTTGTTCAAAGTTCTGTGATTCCTTTATTTGGAGGAGGTTGAGGCAGCATTATAGAGGTAAACCACCAACCAATTACTAAGGCTTTAGAAGGGCATGGAATCAGTTCACATGAGATAATTCAAAACTACATAATTAAATCGCAAAACTTTTTTCGTTAAAAAGTAGAAACTCGAAAAAATATCAATTTAGAATGTTCCACCAAATTAACATAAAAGCCACACAATTACAATTCAATTAACCTTTGTTTCCCTATCTGTACCACCTGGTACATTATAAATAAGGATCTAAGTCAAATGATGTCATGTTTATTTATAGAAGCTTTCACGTCATATAAGAATTAAATCTCGTCTGTGACTTCCTCATGTCATGTTTTTTTTTTCCTTTCCCAGCATACCTTGTTGTAGCAGACGAGTGACGAGAACACACACATCATGGCGCGTCAAGGTCCCCGCCAACGTTTGAAGTTCACCTGACGTAACACAACATCAGAGGCGTCCCCCATCTCGGACTCTGATGCAATGTTTGAAGTGCCACGTTTCACATTCCTGACGTCATTCCCCTCGTCTCACATTTTTGTGTTTCATTATCTGCTAGTCTTGAAACTTTTCACATTCCCAGAGGTGTTGGCCTATTTGATGCTGGGTGATTCAGCTAATGATTTAGCTCAGCTCTTATTGACTCTAGAGTGTCGAGTTAAATTTATTTGCTACAGGTCATTCCTAAACACTTTTACAACTTTGTCCTTTGTAATTGGTGGAAACTGTACGAAATCCAATCCAATATTCTAGTAGTGAAATCTTCATGAAGAACAAGTCAATATTTAGATCATAGACAAAAATAAAATATAGACTGGAAAAAGGAAATAACTTCATGTAACTTGAAAACATGTATATCTATTGTATTCGGATTTCCAAATTCAGAAAAATTGCTTGATCTTCAGTCTTAAGAATTTAAACAAAACTCATAGACGTAAATAAAGCATACATAATAGCAAGTCACAAATTTTCATTTAATAAAACTCTTTTATCGGCCAGTCTATATTTATGTATGTCTATGATTGGAATAAAATTGCATCATTGGTTTTGTAACCACTCATGTATGTTCATTAATCATAATACGTTTCGGTGATCATTTAGAGTACAATATTTTTAGATTTAAATGGTGCAAATCATGAATGTGATATAATCGTCAGCAGTGTAACTAAATTTCAGTAAAGGAATAAATTAGCTTATTATTACGTTCGTAACTTTAATCTATACACATAGGCTGCCTTGGCTGTTTGTGGGTCATGGCCAAAAGTCATACCAGGATTACGAAAACATGTTCTTGGACTTCGAAGTGACTGTATCAAAGAATTCTCTTTAAGGCTCGGGGCATGAAGATGATGCCCCTAAGGCCGACTCTGTTTATATGTTTAGGCTATGTCTAATTCTGAAAGGAGAGCAAAGTTCTACTACTCAGTTTCAGTGACAATGGTACAAAATAGTATTTTGTTATTTCCCTTTAATTTTGAGACTTTAAAAACAAGGTGTTGTTAAATGTTATGAAAGACATATATATATATAATGTTTCATACTTAGTGTAATACAATAGTAAGATTTGTTTTATTTTGTTATTCACGTATTTGGATGTCACTTCACAATTTTTAGATGATTATTTCCTAGACCAAACAAGACCATTTGTTACAGAAGGCGTCATCAGTGTCCTAGGTTTGAACCAGGGACCAGCAAGACAACAGTTCAGAGCGTACCTCAAGGCTGCAACTCAATCAGAGTTTGGGTATTCGAATATCTCTTTTTAGTACACTTAAGTCTGATTTCTATAATATTTATTCAAGGATCAACTTTTCTACATTAAAAAAAAAAAAATAAAATAAATAAACCTTCAGTTATTGTTTTCATAGACAAATTATTTCATTATCCACCATAGTCTTTGAACATAGTAAAATTCTTTTCTAACATTTCTCAAAGCGAAAAAACAAATGTATATAACATAATGGTAATTCCTAAAACGGAAGTCAATGGACATCGTATCTTGCCCTACCAGTTGGAATAACCTTCCTGTTTTTTTTTTTATCTTATCTTATGAAATACAGACGTTACCACAATAGAAGAAGATGATTACGTCCTACGCGTCTTGAATCTAATCGTGCATGACTTACATTCTGCCAAGTGATTATCTATCTTGGCTGACTTAGGCAACTCATTGCATGCTCTAAAAGTGAAGAAAGTATATTATTTTATTAATATTTCATTTTTTTTTTTGTATTAAAGTTTAATTTTCGCTTCTGAATTTAAATGGCAATATAGGAGTTCGGATTCGCGGTGGTTCAGTGGTTAAGCGATTGGCTTCTCAACCAAGGGGTCCCGATTTGAATCCTGGTGATGACTAGTATTTTTAATTGCGGGATTTTTAGGGCACCTCTGAATGGCCCAGGTCTAATGGTTAGCTGATATTAGTTGATAATAAGTAAAGGCGATTGGTCTTTGTGCTGGCCACCTGACACCATCGTTAACAATGGCCCTCAGATACATTTACCATTTAAATCATCTGCCATATAGGTTGCGATGTCTTAAATGGGTACTGTTTTTATACACTTGGAGAGAGAGAGAGGGAGAGAGAAAAAGAGAGACAGAGAGAGACAGAGAGAAAGGAAAAAGCAAACAAAACATATTTCTGTGACAGTTATTGCCTAACGTCAGAGCTCTGATATCGAACTGTAATTAATATTAATGTCCAAACTATCCCTCTCACGTATTACTTATTTCTCGAGTCGTTCGTCTGACGTGATATATGCAGATTTTA
>JADKLZ010001483.1:23826983-23839568 GCA_021533235.1 Biomphalaria straminea
GATTATTCCCCTAGAATAGAAGATTATTGAATTCAGAACAGAAGATTTTCGCCCCCAGAACAGAAGATTTTTGCTTTCTAGTTCCAATATAATAAATGTCGGAAGCAAAGGTGGAAGCAAAAGTTCCACCTCGATACCATTGTGGTGGCAGTTCCATTTGAATAGCACAAGACCAAGACAGCTAATTTTCAGGCCTTGGTTTTAATATTATAAGCATCAGGTATCAGATTAAATAACTTTATTCTAAAGCCATAGCACCTTTAATAGTCTTTTCTCAGAGAGACAGGTGACGATGGAGTATTTATGATTAGATTAATGATATATTCTACTTCCTCTGTGGCATTTTACGTCTCGAGAGACGATCTTTTTCCCTTGAACGCTCTTGTGTGACTGAAGAGGCCGATCCTTGATACACAGTTGCGATCACAGGTTGGGCATATGTAGTCACCAGGCGCCGTTGCACTATCGCCTTTCTTTCTGCTACTGTTGTGTATGGTATCTGCAATCAAAGACCCCTCCTTTATGCTCTCTCTCCATGTGGATCTATCCAGTGCCACCTCTTCCCAGTTTCTGGTGTCGATCTTAAAGAACTTCATGTCCCGTTTCCATACATCTGTATAACGTACGAGTGGGCGACCAGCGGCTCTTCTGCCTTCTATTAGATCGCCATACAGCATATCCTGTGGGAGTCGACTGGCATTCTAAGAAAGTGGCCAAGCCAGCCAAGGCGTCTGCTGCTGATAACAGAGCGGATGTCCTGGCAACCTGCTCTTCGTAGCACTTCCTCATTGGTTATCTTATCTTGCCACCTTATTTTAAAGATCCGCCTTAGGCATCGGAGGTGGAAGACATTCAGCTTTTTTTCCTGCCATAAGTAGGTTCACCACGTTTCACGTCCGTATAGCAAGGTGCTCAATACACAGGTCCGGTAGACTAGAGCTTTAGTGCTGTTAGCAATATGTTGTCCCAGACTCTTTTCTGCAACCGTGACATGATGGTCATTGCCTTGGCTATCCTGTTGTTAATGTCATTTTCCAGTAGAGTGTTGTTGTATATGATGGAGCCAAGGTAACAAAAGTGGTCTACAATCTCTAGTGGTTGGCCATTAATGCTTATTTAAGGTGCAGCATTTGTGTTTTGTACAAGTATCTTAGTCTTGCTCTGACTGATGTTTAAGCCGAACATCTGGCAAGCAGCAGATAGTTTGTCAACTAGGGACTGTAGCTGGGTATCAGAATCAGCCACAATAGCTGCATCATCATCATACAGGAGTTCCCTGATGAGTAACCTCCTGACCTTGGTTTTAGCCCGCAGCCTTGAAACATTGAAAATTTTCTTGTATGGAGAAACACACCATCGTTTATGTCGTTGTATGCGTAATGCAGTAGACAGGAGAAGAATATGCGAGCACACATCCCTGCTTGACACCACTGCAAACCTCAAAAGGTGCTGATTACATTTGACATTTGCCATTACATTTGACAGTGCATTTAGTTTCCTCATTGAAGCACTCAATGAACCTCAGTAGTTTTGGAGGGCAACCTATTTTCCTTAGAAGTTTGAAAAGGCCACTTCTGTTGACCATATCAAAGGCTTTAGTCAAATCTACAAAAACAATGTAAAGGGGTCTGTCTCTCTCTCTCTCTGAATTTCTCCTGCAGTAGTCGTAGAGAAGATATCATGTCTATAGTGGATCTACCACTCCTGAATCCACACTGAGACTCGGGGTAGACTCTAGAAGCTATCACTTGCAGCCTAGATAGTGCCACTCTAGCAAGGATCTTGCCCACTATACTGAGGAGAGAGATACCCCTATAGTTGTTACAGTCACTCCTATCCCCCTTGTTCTTGTATATTGTGACAATAGTAGCGTCACCCATGTCCTGAGGGACATGACCTGTTTCCCAACAACGGCAGAGGGGAGTATAGAGTTCGGGGAGCAGGAGTGATTCGTCTGCTTTAACTACTTCCACTGGGATACCATCAGTTCCTGGAGATTTTCTATTTTTCATGCAGTTAATTGCTTTTTTGAGGTCACTAAGGCTCGGAAGCTCATCTAGGCATTCCAATACTAGAAGATCTAGTAGAGAAGCCAGGGCGACATCGTCTACTGTATTCTGTGTGGCATAGACATCGAGGTAGTGTTCTGTCCATCGTTCTAGCTTCTTGGTTTGATCTGTAATCTTTTCTCCAGATTTGGATAGAAGGGGGCAGGCTTTGACACTCCTGGACCCAGAGCCGCTTTAATGCCATCAAACAGAGCTTTACTATTTCCTGAGTAGAGACTTTCTTGGATTTTGTTACAGGTATCCCTCCAAAAGTTATTTGCACATTGTCTAGCCATTTGTTTCGCCTCTTTATTAGCGCTTTTGAAGGCCTGCAAAGATTTTGGACTAGGCTTTGTCTTGTGAGCGAGGTGTGCAGATCGCTTTTTCTCGATGCAATATTATAAAGTCTACTACCAAAATAATAAATATTATACAGTTTCACCTTTTATTTAGATCCATGTTCTACAGGTTTGGGTGCACCTTTTTAAGATGCTAGGCTAAGTAAACATCTGGTCATGGGATTTGCAATCAACTGTCCAACAGGAGGTTTGGGTTGGTACTTAATCATCTTTATTTCTGAAAGAACCTCCGAAATGGAAGCACGAGGAAAATATGTATAGGTTATTAAATTTGATGATTGCACATTATAACACTTCGTTGTGTTTTATGTTATGAAGCTTTTGTAATATTTTTACAGGTTGCATTTACAGATGTCCTGACATGGTCATCCTACATGAAACCTGAGTGGGCCAAACTTGGAGAGACGGTCAAAAAGTTGGCCACTCTGAGGTTTGGAAGGTTGGAGAGAGATCATGGTGAGCCACTGGTCAGACGTGCGCTGGGCTACATCACAGCTTGCAGAAATGGCGTTACAAGTAATGAAATGGAGGATCTGCTTTCTCTAGACGACGCTGTCATGGATGACGTCGTGGCTGCATTTAAGCCCTCGGTCCGGCGAATTCCTCCTCTTCTTTGGATCAGATTGCGAGAAGATATAGAGGACTTGATCTCAGAGTGCAAGGCTGATAGTTTAGTGACTATACGTTGGGCGCACTCAGATATAAACGAAGCTGCTGATGAAAGGTATCTCGTTCAACGAGATAAAGCGCCTTCATATCATAAAGCTATAGCAGAATACTTCCAATCCATGTGGGCGGGTACGCCAAAGCCATTTACTGGAAATGAGAAAGGAGCAGACAGGTTAGTGTCGAACCAAGCTTTGTTTTCTGAGCCACCAGATTCAAAGGGCTACGGTGACGATCGCCTGTACAATCTTCGTAAAGTCAACGAACTTCCGTATCATCTTCTCAGAGCTCAGTTAAACGTTCAGTTAAAGCAGTCTTGCCTTTGCAATTTCGAGTGGATGTTAGCCAAACTTTGCGGCACATCTCTCGCGTCTCTTCTGGAAGAATATCAGCCAATCATAGCCGCAGAGCCTCAGGAGATAGAGCTGAAGCTGCTCTACGAGGCTCTGCATTTATCAGCCAAAGCCCTCAGGTGCGACAGTAGGCAGCTGGCGTCTCAGATAGTTGGTAGGCTGAACAACATTCTCACGGACGATAACCCTAAATCCCCAGGGGATGTAAAGAAGTACCCAAATCTTCACAGCCTTGTGGCAGCAGCGAAACAATCTTCGCTCCCAGCGTTGGTTCCTTCCATTAGCTGTCTGTCCGAGCCTGGAGGTGTTCTGTGTGATCAGCTGTCTGGACACTCAGAGCCTATAACTGCTTTTACGATGACAGCTGATGGAATGCAGGTTCTGACTGCTTCCAAAGACAGGACAATGAAACTGTGGGACATAAGAACAGGCAGAGTTATTAAATCAATTGAAGGTATAGGATGTAACGTGTCAACACTGAAAATCGCAAAAGACAATTCCTTAGCTATCACGGTAGAGGGCCAGGTTATTAAAGTCTGGAGCATTAAATCAAACAGTTGTTTAGCGATTTTCGACCACTTTATTGACCCACCTAGTATAGCAGTGACAGCTGACGGTCAGATTTTAGCGTCAGTTTTTGATGGCTCGGCTCTGTTTCGATCATGGAGTTTGGACAGCTTTTTGTTGCTTTGTGAAGCGAGCTTTCCAGATAACAGCATCCACAAAGACAATGCAGTTCTGATAGCGGACTCTTCAGTTGGCGATAAAATCTTGCACGCGTTTAGAAGTAACAGCATGGCCACAGTTCAAGCTGCTCGCTCTGGGCAGATTATCGGCACCCTACAGTGCCATGACAAGTCATCGGCCATCGTCGCCCTGGCCATATCTCGGGACTACTACATCGTCTGCTGCAGACAACAGAATGTCACGATGAGCGAGATTCATACGCTGGAGCTCTTCGATATTGTTAAAAACACATACATCCGCAGCATACGCGGCTGCCCTCTGGACAACGTGCGCTACCTTTTCGTCAATCTCGCATGCAGCCACGCCATAGGTGTCTCCTTCAACAAGGCTAACCACACCTCTGACGTGGTGCTCTTTAACCTGGAGACTGAGGACCACAAACATTTGGCGCACCACCCCTCTGTCAGCACCATGGGAGCGTGTATGGACTTCCGTTACTGCATCACGGGGGCAGAGGGGGAGTGCTCCCTGCGAATATGGGACATCAGCTCCAGGATCAACCAACCATCGCCAAAGGCCAAGAAGACTCACGGCGTTACTGAAATCTGGCCCATGATAGATAACCCAAGGTAAAAGAATCGTTTTTTTGTTTGTTTGTTTGTTTGTTTGTTTGTATTGTCCTGATGAGAGAGAGAGAGAGAGAGAGAGAGGGATGGAGAAAGGGAGAAAGACATTAAGACAGACAATGGTGTATAATAAAGCAGATTTTCTCAGCCTGTGAACCACGACTCCTTTGGGGGTCTAATGACCATTTGCCAAAAGTCGCCTAAGACCACAGGAAAATTGTGTTTTTTTTTTGTTGCTTTTTGTCGCTATTTTTCATAGAAAGTTTTTGTCTTTATATGTGTTTTAACAAGCATATTTGTACCATGGTTGATATACATTTATAATTCTGATTTTGGATGAAAGGGAAATTCTTTAGATTATATTACTACTAAAAAAAAATGAAATGATCATCAAGCATTTTTGTTGTTTTTTGTTTCAAATACTTATCATTACTAACTATTTGTTGCAGACCATGCAATAAAATTACTGTCCATAAACTGCGTCTAAACACCAGTGCAGAATCAAACATTTCTATGGTGAAGATCTAATAACTGGGGGGGGGTGGGCTTGACCTACTTAGGGCCCCTGCATTTTGACATTTGACATCATGGGATAATTTACTTAATCAATTCCAATTGGTACAGTATGTAAGGAAAATGATCTCTTTTAATGAGCAATGTCGTTGTTTATGGACGAGATAACGCACAAGTGACAAATTTTAATTCAAATCGCCTCACGTCGTGCATTCTGTACATCATCTGTAACATACTTGTACAATGTTACATTAAGTCAGTTTTGTTTATGATTTTATGTCAAAATGTTGGGGAGAATATTAGAAATATTAGATTTTCCGCTAAAAAGAATTGTGGAGTATTTATAAACTTTGCATTCTAAAAAGCGAAATTTCGATTCTAGCATAAAGGTATTTTTTTATTCATTATAATTGAGTGGACTCGAATGAGTTCTAAAAACACATCTGAAGAATTCAACGAGATTTGAACCTTAGACCCTTTGGTTCAGAAGCAAAGCGCTTACCACTCAGCCAACAAGCCCTCTCTATAAAAAAAGGAAATAAAAAACTACTACTTAAACAGTTTATTCCCATAATTAAAAAAAAAACGAATCGAGAGTTGCATATGTGTGAACATTATTAGTGCTTTTGAATTATATAATCTATACCTATTGTTGTCTTTGTACACTAAGTATCTTGATTCTTAGTTTTGGTTTGTTTGTATAAAAGTTGGTTTCTGTCTTCACTTCTCCACAGGTATGTTGTAGCCAAAGCAATCAACAATGGACCAATTAGCGTTTGGAACGTCGCCAAAGGAAAATGTCTCCAGTCTGCAGTCAGAATAGAGCGTGGTCTGGCCGAGGGCACGGACGCCATGGTGATCAGAAATACTAAATTGGTCATCCTGACTGACAAAGGGTACTCTCCCGTCACTCAGGACCAGAGACCTGTCTTTCAGACGGTCTTGGTGTATGACCTTAAGCTCAAGAAGTATGTCCGAAAGTTGACCGGCTGCTACATCGTGCCGGCCCCATCCCACGAATATGTACTACTAGACAACGACTGCCTTCTAGGACCTTCCGAGAGCAGGTCCCATTTTGTAATCTGGAATCTGTTAACAGGCCATGCAGTGACTAGAATCAAGACAAGTAAGTTAAGTGTAGTAATTTGTGGGGAAATTATCCTCGTACAATTATTTTTAATTGGTATTGAAAAAAAGTCGTCTACCTAATTAACATCTTTTCTTTTAAAAAAAAAAACTAACAAGAATTACTACGAGTTAACAATCGGATCAACGTAAGGGTGCTATACGTCATTGCCAGACTTAGCTTATTAGATGCCCTAGGCGAAGTGACATGACCTAGAAAAATTATGACTGAAATATACACATACAAATCTTTTAGTATCTATGCAACAAATACATAAAAGTCATACGGCACCAATAGCGCGAGTGTGCTTCATTGACCATTCGGGATCACCAGACTAAAAATAACCTTACGAGTTATATTCGACATTTCATTAAAAGGAAGGAAAAAAGGCCTTCTAGCGTATGTAGTCTAACCAGTAGTTTGTGAATAAACCTTGAATCATAGTAGAAACTTAGAGCCAGGCTAGTAGAGTTTTGCTATGTTGAGAGAGAGGTTAGCAGGCATAGAGCCATAAAGTTCTGACCTACTTTAATGCGTAATAATCTTTTACTTTTTTTTTTGCAAACGTAAGATGAAGTGCTAGTCTCTTACTAACATGTAAGATTATATTTACACATGGATATACGTTGGACGTAACAAATAAGATGAAACCTCTATAATTTATAGGATAAGACTTTTTTTTTAAATAGGAGCAATAAATAGTCCTAAAAGCCAACCGTAAGACGCCCCTTCCCACCAAAAAAACAAAACAAAAAAAAAACACGAAAAAAAATAAGATTACAAAAATAATCTGATAGCAAACAAACTCAGAGGCCATCAAATTCACTAAAAACAACATTTGAATCAGTATTCTATTCTATTAATAAATGGAAAATCTATTTTTTAATGATCCATTGATAGTTTTGTCATTGTGACCTGAGATGCATGAATAAAGCTTATTTATGAATGAAGAAACATGTGACCTTTTTTGAAATACTTACTTCCCCTCATGTTTTTCATCGAAAAGTGTTGTAATTTTTTTGAAAGATCTGCTTGCATATATAATTTTGAAAATTAGATGGTTCACTTTCGGAAAAGAAATTAATAGCAATTGCATCAGAACTTTGAATGCTTTAAATATCATGATGTCCGATTTTCATTTTCTCTTCTAGTTACTGAGATCTAAACGGGACGGACGGACGGACAGACAGGTCACACAAAACAAATAGCGTCTTTTCCCCTATCGGGGGGATGCCTCTAAAAAAACAATAAAGGCTTTAAAGCTGCACTTCAAAAAAGTATTGAAACAAATTCTATTTTTTGTAATTAACATTCTTGTATCTCATTGATTTCAACGTTTTTCCTCAACAGCATTCAAAGATCTGGAGCGCAGAAAGACAGATCGAAGCGGCTTGAGGACTGTGACCACACCGAAACCAAAGAGAACATCGTCTGCTACAATGACACCATGGGACAAACGAGCAGAATCCAGGTACATATATAACTTGTACTACTGATAGTTTTTTTTTTTTTTTTTTTGTAAAACAATTCCTTCACTGTAAAACAAAATGAAGCGTATATGTCTGCCGGTGGGGAAAAGGTGATTACATCTATAGCCTCCACCGACTGGTAAAACCTTCATTTCATTACTAATGATTTAATTTGTGATTATTGTCTGAGTGACATAATATACAAATGGATTCAAATATCAATAAGTAGTTTATACCGTAAAGATTGACAACTAATTTTATTCATGCACAAAGATTTCTGCTTAAAAATGGAACCGCACCCTCCCTCTAAAATGTCTAGAGTGGGGAAGACAATAGCTGTGATTCCCCCCATCCACTTCCCACGTTAATGAAGCTACCACGATACCACAAAAAGAACTACATAATATATGGAATGGTTAATATATCAATATGTAGCATATAACATATTTAACTACTTATGTTAACAACCTGTGATTTCTGCCCTAAAAATTGGAATTACCCCTCCAACTGGAAAGTCAAGGGTTGGGGGGGCGGATTTATGCTATTGCCGTCTCCTATCCCAGCGAATCTTCCTATTAACCAGAAGGGGAACTTCATAATATTATATATATTATGGTACCAATAAGTAGCTTTTTTATCATATAGATATCTAAGTAATTATGTTACAAAACTGTGTTTTCTTCACAAAAATAGGATCGTCCCTGCCCACTCGAAAGTTAAGGTTCCGAGGTGGGGGGGGGGCGGAATTGAGCATTCGTCCCACCCCACTGTCATATATTTATTATATGCTGATAACACGAATGTTCTCTTATTATTATAATTTTTCTACTGGTATCATTGGAATGTTCAGAGGATGCAAATAAAAGTCCTTCTTAAACTTCTTTACACCCAGCTTGTAGTTGTATATGTCTACTTGGTCTACTAAGTATCTTGTCCACAACACATGTACATTTATAAACACATATACATTTAGGGTGTATGGGGCTCTGTAGGAGGAGTAGTACATCTGTCGAGTGGGCAGTCGGGCTCCTTGAGCATCTCATTGACCTAGGTGTCCACCCAGAGCCCAGCTCTCACCTGTGGTTCCAAGCAGTTGTCTGCATGAAACAACAACGGCCACAACTCGGCAAACCGTCTCGACTGACGGGCCAAACCAGGTGAGGGTTAGCCAGAGTTAATATCCGTCGAAACTATGGTCTCTGTCCTCCACCAGCATGTAAAGTCTAGTTGTGGCTGTATGGCGCTCAAGTCGAAATTGGACTTTCAGGGCCATCAGGCGTCACCTAGCAAACGCCGTGGAGCGTTTTAGAGCACCGTGGGACATGATATCCACTACACCCCAAACCAGCTCCAGTTGTCTGGACTCTGTTCTGCCTTTGGATCCAGCTGGCAAGGGGCGAGAGAGTGATACACTGGATACACTGGCAGCCATAGCCACAAACCTACACGTAGCGGCCCTTACCATGTGGTCACTTGACAGTGACTGGGACAGCACTGGAACTCGGCAGCCGTCTGAGTGTCTAAGCAGCCCTTTTTAGGAATGCACTGCTTACCTCCATAGCATGAGGAAGGGGCTAGAAAAGGTGCCCTAAACATTGCCTGTCCACCATGACCCTGGCTAGTCTCCCGCGACTGGCGGAGATCCCACAAATGATGAAAACAAATCTAACACAAACCTCAGGAAAAAAAAAATCTAAACACATGTACTCAAACTCGGCGCCTGGAATGTCCGCACTCTACTTGACCATGTTGAATCAAACCTTCCAGATTGTCGTACTGCCCTTGTGGCAAGAGAACTAGCCAGATACAATATACATATTACTGCCCTTAGTGAAACGTGTTTTGCTGAAGAAGGACAGTTAACAGAAGTTGGCACAGGCTACACGTTCATCTGGATCGGCAAAAAAAGCGACGAAAGACGTAAAGCTGGTTTTGGCTTCACGGTGAAATCCAAATTAGTCAACAAGTTAGCAGGACTACCAAAAGGCATAAATGAACGCTTAATGACATTACGCCTACCCCTGACCTCAAAGCGAAACGCAACTCTAATAAGTGCCTATGCCCCAACTATGTCCAACCAGGACACTTCTACTCGGATCTGAGCTCTGCAATAATCAAAACGCCTACAACAAACAAACTCATAATACTGGGCGACTTCAATGCCAGGGTAGGCTCTGACTGGAAAACCTGGAGTAATGTTCTGGACAGACATGGAATCGGTCGCTGCAATATCAATGGTGCAATACATTTTACTACTCAACCACCGTGCCTACTCCCATTGTTTAGTCAATCGTCAAATTTTCCAATATCCCATCTCTTGATCTTAGTAATCCAGATATACGTTATGAAATAATATCATTTTATCCACGGCTGTATACTAGTGTGGTCAATACTGATGGGGAAAGCCTTAACATCCATACAAATCTTTGAGAGAAAAAAAATCAACATTCATTTAGAGCTTGATATCGGTAAAACTAAATTTAATAAGAATAATACTTTTCTTTGCTTAACTTAGCCATAAAAAAAAAACAAAAAAAAACTCCAATACATTTCTTTGGATTCATTTCGATCATAGCATGGCATCATGGTCTGCTGATTTCAATAGAAGAAGTGCAAGTCTTAAATTAAGAAAAAAAACATTCACTTATATGTATTTTTTCATGTTTTTAAAAACATTTTCTCATATCCTAATGACAATTGAAACTTCTCACAAGAATAATTAAATATTTTGTTTATCTCTAACTTGTACTTTTAGATCTGCAAGACAACGCCGCCACGAAGCGGAAGCGGAAATGGAAAGGCAGAGGCTGGAAGAGCTTCGCAAAGAAAAAGAGAACTCCGTCGATCAGTTTATCATCAGTGGAGATCAGAAGATTATTGTGGCCTCTTTCTACGCTCACCACCTGTGTGTGTTTGATCTGGAGGCCAAGAAGCATGTGCAGACTCTCCAGACTGAGTACTCTATGATGTTTCTACACAACGCGGCGCTCACGTTTGACGGCGGCCATCTTGTCCACGCCAATTATGACGAAGAGAGCAAACTGAGTTACGTCACGCTCTGGGACTGTCGCTTGGGGGAAGTGAAAAGGAGGCTGAGAAACGAGTCCAACGTGGCAGCTCTGGCCATCACTGACGACGCGCAGAGGATCATCATTGGCAGGGCGCCGAACAGGCTGCACGTTTGGGACCCTATGAAGCCCAGCTCGCTTAGACGGATTCGAGGCTACGACGGACTGAGGTTTGAGATCAATTCGAAGATTTTTATCGTGGAGAACGGAAGAAAAGCCATTGTCTTCGCTGTGGACATTTCCGTCTGGGATCTTGAGGCTGGTGCCGCTCTAGCCATCTTCACCCCGGACACCAAGATCACCGTCTGCGACGTGGTTCTCGGCGGTCAGATCATTGTCTTTGGAATGTACGACCGTCCTAATCTGGTTATCCTGAGGCTGATGTCCAGTAAGATGCCCCAGGTTGAGGACACTGGGGGCCTAGAACTGTTCGGAGAGACGACAGGAGATACGACTGATGAAGATGAAGAGAACGACGAGAAAGAGAAAAACTCTGGCAAGGACAGCAAATAATCTGTGTCTAGTTTTAAAGTGTTAAACTACTGAAATATTTAGATCTAATTTAATGAAATTATAATATCTACTGGTATTGAAAGTTGAATACAAAGTAAGCCCCTATGTCTATATTTGACTGCCATCATAGTTTTTTTAACATTTCATTTTGATCAAATGTTTACTTTGCATCTTGTTTACTTTATAATAATAATAATAATAATAATCTTTATTGTCCGTAAGGAAATTTGTCTTACAATTTGTGCATTATACAAAACAAAACATTATTTTTAAAAATGTACATTCACACCAGATTATAATTACTAATATAATTAAAATATTTATATATATATATTCCAGAATTATGTTGTGTGTTTAGCAAATTATACAATAACACTGTGTCCAGTATTATTTTCCTAAGATATATCATTGATTGATTCTATTTATTTATCTACTATATTATTATTATATTCTTCTGAATTTTTTATATTTTTAAATTTAACGAATGAGGATTTATTTTTATTGAGCTTCTTCTTAGTATTATTTTTAAAAATTATTCCGCAGTTATAGAACAATGTTGGTGTATGATTGGTTCATTTATTATTTTATTTAAATGTTATGTAATTGTATTTAATGATTTGAACATGTAATGCATGTCTATTTAACAATCTATTGTACATCTTTCTGTGAAATACCTTTACAAATGCATGGTGTCTGACCTGGAACAGTTTAATTAAGTCGTTGATTATCATGCATGGCTAGATTGACCTAGGGATATGCGTAGGACGTATTCATCTTTTTTTTTAAGTAACATCTGTATTTCATAAGATGACTAAGCATATCATTCATGTAGACGGTTTATGGAGTAAAAGCGTATCACACTGGTCATTTCAGAGCCGGATTTTGACTTCATAAAGCCCATGTCTATTTGAGATATGGGGCACCTTGTAATCAACAAAAAAAAAAATATTTCTTTACTTTTTTCTTCAAAACAGTGATTTTGCCTGGGGACCCTAATATGTAGCTAGTGTTGTCTATAGGTAAATTCAAAGCTGGTCATTGCCATTAACATTTCACAACAGTGTTTCTAAAACTCTTTCTTTCCCGCAACACTTTGCACATTCTGAGAATTGAGAGGAACACTTTGATTTAATTTTTAGGTTGGATTATTTCCTTTT
>JADKLZ010001483.1:23851214-23873127 GCA_021533235.1 Biomphalaria straminea
GACATACCAAATTTACTTTCCAGTCTAATGTCATCTACTCATTAGAGCTGGGCGGACTCTGGACTTTATAAGAATCTATTATTATTAAAACTTGTCTTATCTTATCTTATATGATACAGACAATACTTCAAAAAGAAAAGGGTTACGTCCTACGCGTCATGCATTTAGTCATGCATATTAACCTATGGACCTAAATTCTGCCAAGTCATTAGTTTTCCTGGCTAGCCCAAGCAACCCATTCCATGCTCTGATAGCGCTAGGGGAAAAAGACTTGTGTAAATTATTCTATCACTTTATCGGAGGTTCCAGATGTCAAGTTACTTTTTATAATAATAAAATGTTGCGTATTCCTTTCCCTCGTATAACTTTGAAATGAATAAATGATATTAATTAAAAAATCCGAAAATAGAAGTTGAAATACTTAAAGAGGAATCACACAGGATCAAATCATAAAATTGAATCACAAAACAAGGAATATTCCAACGAGACGACTTAATCAATGACAAAAATAAAATCCGACCAACCAACGTTTTACAAAGCTCACTCTGGTAAAAAAAAAAGTATGAACAGATTTTTCTACCATTCCCCATTCTCGTATTAAATTAAAGCTTTACAAGACATGAAATTTAGTTCATCATTTAGTACTTATTTATAAGTTTTTGTTTATATAGCATAAGAGAGAGCTAAACCCTGTGTTTTTCAGATAAATGGAAGTGATTAGCAGATATTTCCCCTTAGATAAGCTTTGGTTTTAAAAAGTATTTTATTTTTCCTATTGCTGGACTCCTTTTCAAATATGCAAACGATTTTCACAAGAACTGGATATTTCTAGATGCATCCCGTTATCCTTATAACACATGATATCGCATAATCTTATATGTAAACGAGTCTATTCTTTCTTCCCTTGACATCGTTACAATTAATTATTTTCATTTATAATATATATATGGATGAACAAGTCATGTATGTTGCAGTGTTTTTAAATAACAAACAAGGTTTAACTCTTTCTCTCCATTATTAATTGACAGTTTCTGATGGAATCAACGTTGGTATGGTCAGTAGGAGAGAAAGAGTTAACTTTAGGTCACCAAGATGTGCATACTAGTAAAAAACCAAGTTATTCTACTCTCTAAACAAAACTTTTTAATTAAAATAACTGTAAATTCGGCAAAGAGAAATATCTTGTCTACAATAGAAATATTTATGATTTACCTTTCCGCTTTTTAACTGTTCTCTGTTAGAGTGACCATTCTCTGGTTCATCTTTGAACTTGTCCTGCGTGATGTCTGAACGCCTGGGCGTACGCCGGCTTAGTTTACGCTGGAAATACAAACAGAATCAGCATTGTTACAGAAACTTAATGATGGTTCTAAATCAGTGATTCCCAACCTAATTTAATCTGCGGGCCATTTTAATTTCCAACACTAGTGTCGCGGGCCACATGATGGGAAAGATTCAAAAACCTAATGAGATTGACCCGAAACTACTTATTTGAAACCCGAGATACTAGTATTTATTGATTGGGATATTTGAATTTTCTCTGTATATTTTAAAACATGTAAGTTCTGATTATATTTTGTTATTATTGCTTTTTTTTAAAATAACCATACTCTCTTTATACAAACACACATGTTGGTTAGAAATAGTATGTTCTACACTAAAGTCAAGATCCGTTCACTTTTCCTAATCGATTCTTTAGTCCTATTTCATGAACGTACTAATGTTAAATGCATTGGCAGTGATCTATTAGAAAATATCGTGGGCCCTAACGTAGGTTAAGATACATTTGGAACATTTTTTTGGTTGGGGGGGGGGGGGAATTTTGTGCCGACATTTCGGCGGGCCGGATGGAAGAACGTCGCGGACCGGGTCTGGCCCGCGGGCCGTATTTTGGGCACCACTGTTCTAAACTTTTAATTTAAGGTTGATTTGTACAATGAAGGAATATATTTAGTACTATGTTGAGGACGACTTGCCTTCAGATGTGTTACTATCTTCTTATCCACGTCAACACTGACTTTCATGTAATCTTTTTGCGTAGCATCACCAGGCTAGGAAGATATTCAAACAAATACAATATAAAACATCTTTAGAATAACAACAAAGCTTATTATATTAAGTAAAATCGCATTAATCATTTTGAATCAATCATGTGAATTAGTTTTCATACATCTAGATTCTAGACTAATAATAATAAATGTGCGCTATTAGAAACATCAAGTATTTTTACCAGTGTTATTTGGTTATATAAGTGTTAGCCACATTTGGACAAGTCACAGCCCGGATGTGCTTAACAATATAAAACAATGATACAATTATTTATTATTATTATTATAGCTTTTATGTAGCGCTACTTTCATGCTTATAGCATGTTCAGAGCGCTTTGGTCCAATCTCATTTGTGGACCAGTGGGGGGAGGGGGTATCTAGGAGTTGGTTTCCCGTGCTGCCTTTGGACGCTCAGTAAGAGTCGGGTGTGGAACCTCGAGCCCCCTTCTAGGTAGCCAAGCAAGCCAAGCTCAAGCCGCACTTAGCCTCTCGACCACGCTTCCCATTTAGAAGAATAGACAATAAAAATCCATATTTTCGATGAGCCACTGACTAATCGTAAATTGACTCCCAAGGGGGTCGCGACCCGGATGCAAAGAACGGTGACCTATCCGCCGACCGCCTTTCTCTATTCCTCTCTTGTCTTTTAACTCGATCATAGAGTCTTCTTCATTGACAAGCTCGATCATTCTTTAATATTGTCTTCCCATCACTTTTGTTGTTTTTTGTCCTTTGTAAAAACTAACGTAAGATTTGAATCGTTCTTTTGACTTACATTGTCTGAAGACAGCAGAGTCTGGGAACTTCTTTGGCTGTTTCCAAGGGGAGGTAAGACTGTATTACGTTTTCCATTGCTTGCCAACTGCAAAAACAAACAAAAAAAAAGAATACATATGACTGTCGCAATTTATAAATTTGAATAGAATATGTAGCATTTCTTATAAAACAAAATATAATTATAGAAACAAAGTCCATCTGATTTTACGTACCAATGAGTATAGAGTGTCAGGCACTTTGTATAGAGACACACCATAGTTAAAGGGTTATACGTATGCTATTTAGTAAAATAGCGGATAGTACTAGTAGGATTTAGTATATTTCCACTTCTAATTTCCTGTTGGTGTTAGGACTTCAAGATGACAGCATCGTATTACTGACACAGACTCGACTGTGGCCTTTGTGTATTTCATTTCATTCAAGTATTTAATGGCCAGGACTTGGTTCTTACGTCTTGTTATTGTGAAGGGATTTGATTTTGTTAGATATTGAGCACATTGAATACACCCGTACATGTAGCTAAACATCTTCTGCGTAATCTGTCGAAGCCAGGCAGTCAACTATAAGACCAAAGCCTATTATAAATGGCATATGAGTTTGTGTGTATCTCCTTTCTTAACAAATAAAGTATGTAACTTAAGATATTGTTATAAACTGGTGGTGACACAGATGGGGGTAGTGGTGTGTATGTAGACAGCCGACACAAATCGCCCCAGGCCAGCGCTAGAGAAGCGGTCAACCGCGACGAGATATGACGGTCAACCAAGACAGTTCCGGAAGAATCGGAGTTGTGAATAGGGATCTGGAGCGTAACGAGGGATGAAGCTAAGGGATCAATCGGAACGGTCGAGCGACGTTCTGTACGGTTCTAGAAGGCCATTAGGGACCATATACAGGGCCGGTCTTAGGCCACTGCAACTTATGCGGTCGCAGTGGGCCTTGCGCTTTCGTAGGCCCCGCGCTAATTCTATGTGTAATTATTAATTGCAAAATATATATACGGAAAATTCCTGGAAATGTGCTGCACTTATTAAAATCTCCTGAAAACTCATAAAAATCTCATGAATAATAGACAAAAATGATAAAAAGGCATTGTCAGCTTTCGTGTAATAAAATGTAATAGTCGGACAAATTTTACCCTAAACCGGAATTGCAATACCCTATTTACTTTTTTAATCACTGGCATATAAATATGCTTTATGTAGCAAGATTCGTAAAGTAAAGTTAAACTTGATCGCAATTTTGTACTTAGAAAAGAATGAATAAAATTCAAAACCGAATTTATTTTCTAATACAAAATATTAATTTTCACTTATTATCCTTATTCACACCCAGACAAGGCCCCGCGAAATCAGTTTTGCATAGGGCCCCGCAATTGCTAGGACCGACCCTGACCATATATAAAGAGAGGAGGTGTCACAGTCAAGACGGTGCAGTACGACGGCTCAGTTCAAGTTGGAAATGAGACGTAGACGCCGGTGCAAGCGTTGATACGGCGGTACGGTGTTATCGGAGAGATATTTGTACACTCCTGTGTTACGTGTTGCCAATTGTACAGTATTGGCTGTGATTTATTGGACATTAAACTATTACGTTATTTAAAGCCCTGAGTTGTCAAGTTTTTAAAGTTGGGCGGTGTCCTGTGGTAGAATTAGCAGAGAGCCCGGATAGTGAGACTCGTGTATGATTTGATAATAATATAATATTTAAACAGAAGAGCAGAAAAAAGAGATAAGTTCAGGTATCTTTTTTTTTCCTCAGGGCCCCTAGTGGTCATGAGCCAAGGCGCAACGAACCCTTTCACACAATGGTTGCTACGCCACTGCTCAGTGCGATTGATCAACTCTTTTTTGAGAGGATAGAGGAGTATCTTATAGAATGTTCGCATGCTATACTTTTTCATCCATTTCAACTTACATTATATTGCCTTTAAGCGTTTTAATTTTGTGGATGCTTTGATATTTCTATTTGAAGATTTGCGAGATGCTTTTTGCTTAATCGCATACTAAGTGAAAAAGTTAGTTTATAAAAGAGAAAGCAATTACTATATAAGAGAAAGGAACTACTTAGTAAGATAAAAAAAAGTTACTGTACAAAAGAAAAAAGTTACATTATTAAGAGAGAAAAAAAAGTTAATGTATAAAAGAAAACGTATTTTACAAGAGAAAGAATTACTTTAAAAGATAAGAAAAAAAACTAAATAAGAAAGAGAAAAGAATTCATATATTAGAGAAAAGAGGTACTTTTTAAATGAAAGGAGTTACTTTTTAAGAGGAAAGATTTAATGTATAAAAGAAAAGAATTAATGTATAAGGAAAAAAGAATTAGGGGGCCTACTGTATATCAGAAAAAAAGTACTTTATAAAAAGAGAAAAGCGGTACTTTATAAAAATCACATATTCAAGAAGTCAGATTTACAGATTTTTAATGCGACAAGAAAGACATTTCTTTGATGTCAGTGCGGACTGTTGCTAAAAATCGAATATAGTACACATTAGATACCATGGCACAGTGCCCACATAACTAAGTTTTAAGAAGAAGGAACGAGATAATTGTAAAATCGACTTGGCGATCGTTAATACATCCGTAATGTAGATTCCTTCTTTTCACTTTGACCTTGTCAAAGCTTTTGGATCAACATGTCGTCGTGTGTCGGGTCATTCTAAAATGTGGAAAGCAAACTCTCAACAGAACTCTTCAAATGTGTCCGTTACTTGAACAACGAGCCACGCTCTCTGCATAATGCATGAGATCCTGTGTCACCAGTTGAAACAGCAGGGATTCTCAAGATGTCTGATGCCTTAAATACGAATCTTTCTACATGAACTGTTCAACAATGTATCGCTCTCATCTGATAGCTACCTGATATACGCATTTGCAAGACGGTATCTATAAGGTTTAAGGGATTTAGTAAATGCAGTGTATGGGTTCCAACACAAAAGGCTCAGAATGTCTGTACGATAGGAGAGATGGTAACTGTGTTATATTGTTTGCTCTAGCTTCAGGCATTTCTTGTAAAAAGGCAGTTGTTACATTCAAGCCCATACCTCAAATAGGACTACAAAAGATAAGATTAAGGTTTGAATCTGTCATCACGTTGAAGAGGTCCGGGAGAGAATTCCTCACGACTATAAGGGATTAATACGTATTAACGCGGTCTAATTAGTATATATTTCCTGTCACTTCTCCTTGAAACTATTATAGAAGATTTAGCTGTTGATTAGTACCAGATAAAAATAACCAGTCCAAAGACCCGCTTACAAAAAAGTCGAGACCCTCTGACTTGTACTTCTTCCTAAAATGCCCCTCTCCCTTCTTACCACTCACTCCCTCCCCCGCTAACACAATTGAGATCATTCAAGCTTAACAAGAGTGTCTTTATCCGTGCACTAGAGGCGAACCTTGTTAGGCCTTTTTTTTTTTCTGTTTCCAAATATTCATATCATGTCTCGCAATGATCGGTAAAAGATCGATTATCGATCAAAAACTTGTAATGACGACGCAGGTAGATGTGATATGTCGCCATTCTGCCAGCTATTCACAGTTTCAACGTCCGGTGGGAAGGGAAGGACAAAAGAATTGACTTTGTTATCGACTACTGACGCCCCGTTAGTTCACTGTAAAAAAGTTACACTGACATAATGTATAGAATCTTGTCTCGACACTATATTTACCAGAGAGCATAACACCATATTACAAAAAAGAACTACTACTAATAATAATACTAAACAATGAAAATTAAAGCTTAATTAAGGGGAAGAACCCCGCAATCACATCGATATGTGTCAGAAATATAAAAGATATCTCCCTAATTTGATATCAAACATAATAATTCACAATAATTAATCAACTAATTGTTTTCATTTTTTAATTAATTCTTGTTTTGATAGGCACAATAAATGATTGCTTTAAGTTTCAATTTGAACCGAGAATGGGTATGGGAGAAATACGGGAACATTATTTTAGGGGACAAAACCCGACATTTTTAACCATATCTGTTAATACTGAAGGATTAATTTCCTTTGTTGATATCAAACAAGATTATTAAATATAAGTAAATTATTGACTATTGAGTTTTTTATAGTTGATTCATGTTCTGTCAACGCTAATCAATAAATGTACACATTTTCAACTTGGTCTGAGAATGGGGTGTGGGAGAAATAACGTGTACACACTTTTTACCAGACAGACAGTGAGCTGTTATAACATTTAAAAAAAAAGTTTTATGTAATTTAGCAAACGATCAGGTAAATTATCTCCAAACAACTCTAGCATTTAAGATCATCATTTGTTTATATTTTATGTGCAAAGTGCGTGAATATTTCCCAACTAGGGCTGCAATATATCTTTACTACTAGCTGCATAGTTTTCAAGATGATTTATGATATCGAGGTGACTATTGACTGTGAATTTGTTTCAGTTGTAATTAAAGATTCCTGCTACTCGAAAAAAAAAATATTTGAATAGAAATTTATAACATTTTTCTATTTGAAAACAATAGATACCGAAATGAAAACATTACCCTTAATAGTAAAAAAATAATGGAACTTTGGACACTGTTTACTTCTAAATATAGTAAAGCATCCACACATATCCTTATGCAGTCACAGCTGCGATAGGCTTTACACGTATGCAGAATGGAAGACCACCGCGTCCCTAAAGGACTCTTATATGGCAAACAATGCGAAGGAAAGCGCTCACAAGGTGGTCAAAGAAAACACTTCAGGGACACCCTCAAAGCTTCTCTGAAGGCGTTCAGCATAGACCCAGGCACCTGGGAGACAGAGGCACGTAACACAGCATCATTGCGTCATACTGTGAAAACTGGCGCACAGGTTGCTTTGGAAAAGATAACAACGCTGGAGAGAAGAAAAGAGCCAGAGAAGAAAAGCAAGGCCAATGACACTAGCTCCAGCTAGAATTACCTGTCCAGTGTGCAGCCGAACATTCCGGGCTCACATAGGTCTCACCAGCCACATGAGGAGGCATAAAACCCCAGTGCAAAGCCCTCAGCCCCCTGGATGACAAAGTGGTCATCATCGAACCACGATGGACAACCTATAATTAGTATAGTTTGAAATAAATGACTAGCTTGACTTTCAAATGTCATTTAAAGAAATGGACACCAAGGGCTTAAATAAAGAAATGTTTATAAGAAAAAAAAAATTCCCAAAGGCCGGTACAAGAGGCAGCATAACGATGTGACTATTAAGGGCGACGTGTTTAATCCCCGTGCCATATGGGGGTGGGGTAGGTCAAGGATAATCTTTTTGTCACTGCCAGCCCATCGTACTAGCATTCGTGGCTTTGATATGCAACTCGACAAGGGCCCCGCAAACTGCTAGTGCCGCCTCTGCCACTATGGACAAAGTGTATAGTTTAAACAACTCTAGTAGCTACTTTCTAAGTCATATCAAACAATGGCAATGCTTCTTATGGCATACCAAACTAGATGTGTTACTCTGCTTTATCTAGGTCTTGCTGCTCATTCTCAAATATTTTGGACACACATCTGATTGCGATTACAATTTTGCACTCCATATTAAGGAGAATAATATTATCACATTGAAAGCACTATCATAGCTTTAGCTTCGTAGTTCATTTCAGGATAGATGGGAATTATTCATTACTTTGAGCATTCGTTCATCCAATTTTTCACAGATATGAAACCATATAAACAACTTTCTCATTGCTTTACTTTATCTCAAATGTAAAGTCAAGTTTCATGCACAGTGAAAGATACTTTTGGTGGAGCTTTTCAGATTCCATAGCCAACCAATGTTTACAATAGTGCAATTATTATCTTTTCTATCCTGGTGAAGAATGGGATTTTTAATTTCGGGATCCTTGGGCACCTCTGAGTCCCCCCAGCCCCATTGGGAACATGACATTAGTTGGGGAAAAGTAAGGAGGTTGGTAGCTGCGCTGGCCACATGACACCCTCGTTAACCGTAGGCCACAGAATCAGATGACCTTTACATCATCCCCCTATAGACCACAAGGTCTAAAAAGGGGACCCATATATAGAATTTCAATTAATACTATTTAGAAGATTCAATCCAAATTAGTGCATTCTTTGTTTACAGCACACCGTGTGACTTCCCACAAGTCCCCTAACTCATGACAACAACACTTGACCGTGTGTCACGGTTGACCACACATAGAGACGTGTCACAACAGTCCTCCCAGGGCAGAGAAAAAGTTTGATAGTATCAAATTTCATGAACCCAAAAGTTTGGCGTCTGCATTAATAATGTTTTACGTCGACAAGAAAAACAAATTAGGTGTAATACAATTGCATCTTCCATAATGAGAGAACTGATAAAACCTATGACGACTAATAAATCTTCAATAATATGTTATTGTAAGGAACATTTCCAACTTGAACTATCACAGAAAAATGTCCTTTTATATTATACAACTTATATACCAAAAATGTTTGCTATGTAACGATAATCTTTTGAATGAAAACATGGTAAGGTGAAAAAATACACAATTAGTTAATACTTTATATTACATCAAATAGATCTTCCAAATTAATGGAATTATTTACTTCGTGTTACATACAAACCAGTCCCTAAGTCGACATCTACGACTACTATCAATGCTGCAAGCAAAAAAAAATAATCTGCTATATTGTAGTATAAATTTCACATCACTGAATGAAATAGGTTTACGAGGGTGTCATGTAGCCAGCACAATGACCATTCGACTTTACTATCCCCACGTGATCACGTATCCAACGTCAGGTACTCATTACAGTTAGGTGGACGCCGAAAGGTCCAGAAATAAAAAAATGTCAGTCTTCTAACCCAGGATCTCGGTTCAGAGGGCAAGCACTTTACCGCTCAGTCAACCCGGGCATCCGGGTGGAAACGATCGTTGGAGGAAACGATTAGGCTAGAGGGTAGCAAAACAAGACTCCGTGGGAGTGCCCAAGGGGGTGAGAGAGCATCCTCATTGCACTGTGCGGAATTGTAAAAAAGCTCCCACAACCTTGTTACAATCCAGGCGCTGTTCCCCAAGGGGCCGTTACATAAATGGCGTGTCCTGCATACTAAGCCTGGTATAGAAAAGGAAAATGGCGGGGGTCTTAGTGTACGCTGCCTCTTGCCTCGAGTCTGACCCACCCGCCAGACAGAACAGTGTACACTGTTTTCATTCAGGCCGGTGAGAGGGAGCTTTTGTTCACTTTTGAGGGCCTAGAATTCCAAGAGCCGAAGGCTCAACTCTACCTGACTATTTCAAGAAGAAGAAGTCACCTCTATAGGACTTGTAAACCTTTATTATGCTTTATACATCTCTGTAAAGGTTTTTCAAATAATGTGTACATCATTCTGTCAAATCTGTATAACCACTTGGTATACCTCATTGCTTTCTTTACCTCTTTAAATTAGGCTAGAAAAATGGCGTCACTTATAATGTCGCATAGCAAGTAATTATTATAAGAATAGCTCACGGCTTAAATACCAAAGACATTATTTGTAGCAAGCTCGTTCATCCGTGTCGCCTTTGATTCAGCTTTGATATACTTTGTTAAAGAATTGTTTCAATCAGGACGCTTATAGCTTCAATTTAATACAAAGATCGATTGTTTCATTAGAAGACTAATGGTAGGCGTTGATCTACATAGAAATATTCTTAGAGTAACGGACTCCAAACATGAGAGATGAGGTAGTCAAGACGTACACTTAAATACATAAAGTACTGCCAGGCCTTGATTTAAACATTTTTATGCACAAGCAATGATACGTAGACATAAACAAAATGTGTTTTTTTTTCTTTTTACCAGTAACAGCAGTAACCCTCCGCTTCTTTTTTTTTCTAAAACTAAGAAGACTAAGACTAAGACTGGTTAGTAGATCCTAACGGAAATTTGTTGTGTTTACAAGAACTCTTTTTCTCATATTAAGACATCACAACAGAAGCATACTCATAAATAGAACAGACACAACATACATAATTCATTCAGCGAGAACACTCAGGCATCTTGGTCCTATCCATGTTTCCTGATCTTGATCTCATTATTCTCATCTCTGTTAAAAAATAGTAAGGAACCCACCAATTATCATCGTTCACATCTTTTTTCCAATGAAATGACCCGGATTTTATCTCTCCCTATTATATTTTTGGCAAGTACATTGAATTACCTGTTACGTTCAAAGGAAATGATGGATTTTAAATCTCTCTCCTAGACTCATTGAATTTATAGCCGTTGAATTATATTTCCACTTTTCTTTCCCCCCCCCCCACACACACACTCAAATTATTCTCGCCAAACTATTAAAATGTGTATCCTAAATATATATATATATATATATATATATACCAAAATTGAGGAGATCTACTTAAATATGAAGACATATAAAGATGTTGAGACCTAAAAAGATACTAAGATCTATCCATGTGAAACACTGCATTAATCCTTAATCTTCGTAATTCAAGACATTGCTAATATTAATACATACCACACAAGGCCGGCTTAAGCTAATTGGAGTGAATAGAATTAGATGTTCTCAAATAAAATAGAAAAATAAAAGACCGAAAAATAAAATTACGCAATGATATAAAACTTTTCTGCATCTACATTTAAAAACAAAAGGAAATCGTATAGATCTCGAAGATTTCCCGTAGATTTCCGGATGGAATCTTAAATCATAGTTGAGACTAAGAACTCTGTAAGTAAACTAGAGATCGAGTTCTGCTATGTTTGATCTTTGATCCATGTTTCGTTTTCTTTTCTAAATTTGGATTTTGATTCCTTAGTAAAAGGAGGGATTCTGCCTAGTTTGCTTATGCCTAAGGTTAGCCCTGCATCACAAGACGCTTTGGTAATATAAAATTTAATAGCTATCTAATAAGGCTTGTCTTTGAGCCCGAAGATTAATGATGAATGCAGTTTTTACCGTGGCTACGCAGCCCCATCTGTGTCTGACATGTTTTGCCACATCCAGGGCAAGCATAACCATTGTTTCGCGGTGGTCGATCTAGATTCTTTTTTCGTCCCCTGAGTTCGACAGTGAATATATCTATCTATAAGATTAGTATTTTACATTGTCATTGTTTCATACAAACACCTTTCGCGAATTGAATTTTCACTGTTTGGTGCTCGTATGGGGGACAATTGTATTCAAACAGGAATTTGCGTTTATTTGGACAAATGATCTTATCTTATCTTACAGTCTGTAAATCATATTCAATAAAATTAAAGCTAGTAACTCATCGCACACACACACACACGGACAAAATTTAAAAAAAAATGCCTTTTTACTGATCTTAACTTTTAATTCTGTCAGAACTTCACAATAAACAAATATTTTCACGATATGGGAATCATGTTTTCTATGGTAATACTATTGTATTAAAACACGCTTCGATTCAGAATTAAGGATTATTACATCTTATTCCAAACAACCGCATGACGGCGGGGGGGGGGGGGGCCGGCGTGGACCGGGTCGAACCGGGGACCATCGAAACGACAGTCAAGAGCGCATCCCACGTGATCAAACACCAATCCAGAATGAGAAAGCCATTTCAAATAATGAGAATACATTACATGACATATACAAATGTTTAATATCATCCGAAAAAAGTTTTATCTTCCTTTTATTAGGACGTAGGACGTAATCATCTTCTTTTTTTAAAGTAACGTCTGTATTGTATAAGATAACATAAGATATTACGAAGTATAGATCTGAGCCTAAAAAGCAACGACCAAAATATATAAAATACTTTTAAGAAACAATGCTTTTAGCCTTACCTCTACAATACTGTAAGAATTATTTCCCTTTTCAAGATCATTCAAAGTTAATTCATTACCACTAAATAACTTAACTATTGGGTTCATCTTTTGATTGATGTATGTCTTATGGAAGGTTTCAACTTAATCCGACAATGGGAAGTGGAAGAAATATCTTGTATTAAACAGAAAGACAGATCCTTTTGTTTTTGTTACATAATTTAAATTAATACTAAATTTGTCATTAAGTTGAAGATATTCAAACCAGTCATTAGCAGACGAACAGAGTTACCATAAGGCTTACCTGAATGAGGCGTTTGAATCTCAGCTCTGGACTCAAATGAACCAATTGCAAGAGTTTAACTTTCCTTTCGTCTATAGTGGTCAGTTCCTTTGTTAACTCCTTACTGTCAGACACGGTAACTGCTGTGTTGACCTGAGAATTAGACTCAGCTTTTAAGTTAGTCCGTGCTGGTCTCGGAATAACATTTCTTATAGATTGTCCTGCAGGCTGCAGCGCCCACTTGGGTCGGTCAGAGCCCTGCCAGTTGTGATGCATAGCCGTCGCCGGTATCATCTCATAACTGGAACAGCTTTATTTAATACGTTCCATAAATCACATTAAGTAAATACAATTTCCCCACTTCAAAGTTCAGTGTATTTCCTGGTAGAGAGCCGAGTCCTGATCAAAAATCCATATCAAACTTTTTTTTCTAAAATGAATCCTTTTCGCTTCAGCGATCAATACATCATTCTTATTTAGTTGAAAGATCAATGAACAGTTTTCTTTCTTTTCAAGTTTGTTAACTCGAACGACACATGTTACTAGCTGAAATATCTTCTAAAGAATTTACATTTAATCCTAAAAGCAAAATCATAACTGCAAATGGAAAAATGCCTCACTTTTAAGACAGTAATCCATTAAAAGGACTTTATTTTTTGCTTTATAATTCAAGAAATCTTAGTCAAGCAGACATGAACTAATTGGAAAGAGTTCAAAGCTTCCGAAAAGCTGTATACGACTCCAAATGACAAATTTTGTAAGGCACAACCTGACCTGATCGTTAAACACAGTATCATACAAACATTAGCGCGGGAGTTGGTGTAAACATACGACGTAAGATTAATCTTGTCACAAGTCTGTTAAACCTTGTCTACACAGACCATGATAGGGGCAGGGCTTCGATTTCAAGACTAATTTATTACCTTTGCTTGTAGCAGGGCTTATATGGCTTGCAAAGTCCTCACGTGGCTTCAATAGTCTGATAAGGAATTGATATAGACCGGAATAGACCCTGATATCTATGACACGTGATGTGAGCCAATACGTCATTGTTCGATTGCTTTACTAGTTTGTTTATTCATCCAAAACCACAAAATGAATATATTATGATCTTTTGAATATAAGATAGTGATGTTTTTTATATTTAATAAGAAAAACAATGTTTTTAGATTGGTTTTAGCTCAAAGTATAGATGTTTTTATTCTCCGAGGTTTTAATTCCTAGCATCGTCAATAAATATGTTGCTAATAATAACGAAATCTTTTGGTATGGCATGAGGTTTACTATCAGAGCATGTCTAGGAAAGTTTAGCATGAAAGAAAGCACACTTACACTAAACTCATGCCTTTAGGTAAAATTTTTGTAGACAATCAATGTAGAAAAAGGAGTAAAAAAATATATTGCTATGGAATTTGAATTCAATAGTGAGCTAAACCCTAACTTAGAGTGCCTGAATTATGTCCCATTAGGCACAGGTGTGTAGCTGAATCTAAATTTCTCCAGGGAATCATATTGTAAAAACTTTGGCGCAAGTCACAAAATCAAAATTTATTACTATAAATATTAAGAGTAAAAATACTGAGTATTTCATTAACTTTAAGAATTAAATGAATTAAACAATAAGTTTTTCCATTCCATTCTCAGTTATCACGTGTCGTCTTATGGAAGCATCTCATAATAAAAGAATCAAACCAATATATATATAAACCGGGCTAAACTCAAAATTTGAACATTAACAGAATAGATAATTAAGCTAAGGGAGATCAAGCTTTTATGGAAGTTATCTAAAGTAACAATATGCCCTATTGTTATATCTACCTAGGACCTAGGAGATGATGAAAGTCAACCACAAGGGTTTAACAAGGTCCTTAAGAAGATTATCGTTGCCTGTCAGAGGGCAGTACTGCTGCAGACATATCCCACCAATCACCAGAAAATTCCTCAGTGGTCATTGATAAAAGGACTACAATGAATGGCAGAGCCATAGAATGAATATTCGTTTGTTTTTAAAATACTACTACTAATAATAATAATGATAATAATAACAATAATAACATCAAATCATATTTCCTTATGAACGTCTCAGAACTTTACCAAGTGAACAAGCAGAACACAGACACAATGCACTCATCTCTAAGGCTACACAATTAAATGTCCCCATTAACTCCAAAACATATCCCATAGTTCAAAGTCGTCACCTCCACCATCCCCTCACAGTCATAAGTTCGTCCTGGAACGCTCAGAGGCGTCACCCTATTCAGAAAACAACGAATCATCGAATCTTTTGACAAAAAAAACAACACACACAATAATAAAATAATCGACTCCCTACAGAAATAAAAAAAAACACATGTAGAACTTAAAGCGAAACACACGCATGAAGAGGTTTTGAAACCACCGAGTCAAAAAGTACGTACCATTCTTCCGTCACACGCCATTAGTTTTTTTCAAGAACCCCCCACCCCAAATTCCCTCCCTTATCTCGATCGCTTCCCCCCTTATCATACCCAACCTTCTTTTACACACAAAGAACACCTGTAGTTTTTCTTCCATTCCATTAAAGTTGAGTCTTTGTCAATTCTGGCCTCTTCAAATGTCTGTGCGTAAGTTGGGATCAATGTTTCACTGTAGGCTCAGTCTGGGACGTAGATCTATACCTGACTTTGTTTGCGTCTATGGAAGAATATGTCTTCAATATTAAAACAAAGACTTCATAGTCTCTTTATTTGAGATGTATAAATAAATAACTCATTGCAAGTCTTCCTTTGCGGGGGGGGGGGCGGGCTTAGACAGATTGGAGAAATGTAAATGATTTTTAAGAAAATGAATTAAGTTGTTTCTTATTGCTACAATGTAAGTCAGTAGCAAGAGGGATGGCTGCCTGGTCACGTGGTAATTTCTCTGGACTGTCGTCTCAAAGGTTTCGGGTTCGATTCTTACCAGCCGCCATCTCCCCGGTCGTCTTGCGGGAGGTATTAGCTAAAATGAAATAACTTTTAATTCTGAACAAACCAAATGAAGCAAATAAATGAAAACAAACAATAGTTGTGAGTCTGCGTGTGTTTCCAAGGAAACGACGACTTAAAGAGGAGCGTTAGTTTTTGATGGTGTGAAATGATGAAACCACGACCTTGGCCTGTCATAATTTATGTCAATAAGTCACGCGGGTGATAGTAGAACGTGACACAACTCAGAGACGTGAGAGAGTAAAGCCTTGTCTTTGCAGTGAGCTAGACTTTGTTTAATTTTTTTTTTCTTACTTATAGATCTAAAACTCGTCTCAAGTTTAATCTATTAACATATATTAAGAAATAATTTTCTTTCAGCTACGAAGGGATCACTCCACCTAGAACATGAAACGTCTACATCAGTTTTTTGCTTGTACTAGTTGTTGTAGATTTGAAGATACAAACCAACGACCAACCATAAGCAAGGAAAACAAATCTTTTTTATTGAGAAGTAAAACAGAAATAGTTCTTACATTTAGTACTCTACTAAAAAGATTTACAAGTCAGCCCAAGTTTAAGATATCTTAGAACGTCGAGAAGTGAAGATCATTTTTAATGACAATACAAAGAAAAGAAAATGCATAAGGGACAACCTTCAAAGCTTCCCTAAAAGCCGTCAGCATTGACCCAGCCACCTGGGAGACAGAAGCACAAGACAGAGCATCATGACGTCGCGCTGTGGAAAGAGAACAGCGCTGGCAGAAGAAAAGCGTCAGAGAAAAAAAAAAACAACTCCTAGCTCAATCTGAAATAACTTGCCCAGTGTCCAGTTTATGTTATGGGTAGTAACATGAAAATGGGATTGGTTGAGAAATAACAAATTTGGCATACCAAGACAATGGTTTTGATGATATTACATGGGAAGACAAGTTAGAATATTTTCAAAGACACTACAGAAGAATTCCTACGAGATCCGTTTCCACGCAATGTCTTGTACAGAAACCTCTAGTCTAGACAGAGGTAAAACTCAACCAATTAACACAGGTGAGAGACCAACAATATAAAAATACTCGACGCAGATGAAAGAGGTTCTAATACTCAGGGAACCATGTCGCTAAGTTAAAATCTGCCCCAGAAACCAAAACCGCCAAGAACATTATGGCCACACTTTCGTTACACATTAAATCCCAGTCTTGTTTTTAATAGTTTACTCACAGTCGCTAAGCGAAACTCTACCGTTGTGTTGAAACAAATACAATTTCGCGCCAAAAATCCTGATCTCTTCCAACAATACCTAAATAAGGCGTCATGAATGCTCAATCTAATAACTACAGCAGTAATAACCAAACAACTGTCCACGGGCTATTTCCGTCTCATGACTATGTCATTCGGCCCAAAAGGAAATAGCCCACAATTTATAATAAAATTACAGAGGCTCTATTATATGGAACTGAACATTTTTTTTTTCATCTTCGCTATTGCGGTCCATGACACCTGGGTGAAAATTTAATGTCCGTCAAGCTGAAAAAATGTTGGCACCACTATTGTAGGTACAGATTGATTTTATTACTGAAGACAGATTCTATTTTTACACTAGTATAATGTTTTCTGATTACCCATTGTAAGTGTCAAGAGTTGGGTTGACTTTGTCAGAAGTGACAATACATTGTAATACGTCAGTATTGGGGTCAGGTGGAGACACTTAAGACTTAGTTGCAGTGCCAGGTCATGTGCCGAGACATGTGCCAATGACACGAATGTGTTGTGGACCAACTAACAGGCATTAAATCTCTCTGTTATCCTGATCCGTATAGACAACATGCAAAGCTGGATTTTTAAACTTACAATAACGAAAAAGAAAAAATTCTTAAAAAAAAAAGAATTCCTGTTTGAACCTAATTTCTTTTGCTCCTTAAAGCTCAAAACGTCACCGATGACCCGATGATTTTAAAGTGTAATTCATAGTAATTAATACTATATAGATAATAAATTTGTTCACAATTACTATATAAATTAATAAAAGAAAGATTGTGGTTTTAACTTTGCATAGGCATTGACATGTAGAAGGGATTTCAACTCGATCCGAGAATGAAAACTGGGGGAAAGAGGTGCATGGAATCATGGGCGAATGGTCGGACAGAGTTATCTTCATTTCCAAAGAACCAATAAACATATAAAATAGTCGACAGTGTGGTAAAACATATAAAATAGTGGACAATATGGTATACAAACAGAAATCTATTGACTTCTTGGAGGCAACGAACCAAAGTTTCTACCTACAGGTGTTATCATTAATCCTATAAAACTCTAAACCAGTTTTTTATTACTCCAACCGATCAGGGTTTTAGGCACCAGTGATTGGAACGGCTGGCTTCGTCCACAGCGTTGACTTCCACCTTCCACCTTCTTCATAACGGTTAGCTCCCTTAAGCTTGTTAATGCTATTGGGATTTCCCCAATACCTAATTTAGCTTTTAAGCAGGGGTGGTAATCCGTGTTACAGTGTACGCACTAATCTAAATTAAAAAGTCTAGTAAAGGATTGTCTAGTAGAAACTTATAAGAGGGAAAAGAAAAGAAATTGAAGGAAAGTAGAGAAAAGAAAATGTGCTTTGATTAATTCATGTTTTTATTAATTAGATGTACATCTAAAAGCTTTATTATTCCTTAAAAATTTTATATTTAATAAAATATATTCACTATCCATAGATGGAATAACCTATATATTCAAAAAATATTAATAACATAAGTATCGTAGCAGAGCTTACAGTACGACAACTACATACCAAGGTTAAACTCTTCTTCTTCTACATAAAACAAAACTGTTAATATAGATCTACCATTAAATTCCAATTGATTTATTTTTTAAATTGATTCATGTGTGTTCTTCGACAAGAAATAATTTCAACTTGATCCGAGATTGGAACGTTGGAGAACAGAGGTGAAAAACAATCCACCCAGCTAGACAGTGACTGGATATAAGATTTGTGACAATAAAAGTAGAGCTTATATTGAGTAAAGGGTGAGGACCATCCGATAGCTGCTTATTTCTCAATATTGCAAGGCTTATCAACCATTGTTTCTATATAAAACAAAATTAATGAATTCCCACTAATTGATCAACTGATTGGTAGATATTTTTATTTGCCTTGTCTTGGACATTTAATAGTTTTGCGAAATTTTAGCTTGATACCAGAATGAAAAGTAGAAGAAAAAACCTGTAAAATAATTTACTAAGACAGGCTGACAGTGCGTGTATAATCTTTGTAAAATTTTGCTTGATTGACTGAAAATAAATGATTAAGTTAAGATTAAGATACATGTTGTAGTTTAATCAGTTTTACAACAACAATTTCTCTTGTTGTGGAATCAGTATATGACAATTTTACTGCAAAATGATGGCATGTGTCATTTTGAATACTGCATTATATCAGGTTGAAGTATCATCAGAATATGAGTTTGCTACCTTAGTATGCTCTATTATTAACTTGATAGCTTCTATCTTAAGGACTTTGACAAGTTGGAGAGATACAACAAAAGACCTACATATGTGTCGTTAGAGCATTACAGTGGACCTTTCTTAGGGCATCAGAGTGGACCTTCCTTATTAGATTTTTAAAATTAATTTTTTATGAAAGCTACTGTTAAGTTGTCCAGAGTTTTGTTTTTACTTTTTGTGAGTGAAAATTGTATTCAATATTTATATAAATATAGACTCATATATATAACGCAGAACAAAACAATGTTACAATTACAGTTCGTATGGAAACACAACCTAAACTCTATGGCCACATTACAAAATACACAGGGCTCGCAAAGATTTTTGGAAGTGCAAGGTCTTCAAGCACGTAAAATAAATTGATTAAGACAAAGACTGCACAAAGTGCTGAATATATAAATAAGTTTATGATTCCCATTTGTTAACATTTATTTATTAAAATCTGTAAAATTCTATTGCAATCTGGTATTCAGATTTTCAAGGTTTGATTTATCTAAATAATTATAGGAAAACTTGAAATAAGCGCAAAATTATGTCACTGAGCATTGCCACGTTAGCGTCAAACTGTGGGCAATGGACCTCATTCACCAATCTTAAACAAACAACAATTAGCCACGTGATTCTATATATATTCTATACAAATTATCCAATCCACAAAGGCAGTCGGGTGATACGTATTTTTCATTATTTTATCAATATTATGACGTGGCTAAATGTGTTGTTTACGATTGGTGAATGAGGTCCGTTCTTGTGTTTGGCACTGACACGTTCAACTGTGGACAGCTGTCGACTTCCAGCCCTTGCCTCCGCCATTCCACACCGTCCTTTGCAAGGTTAGTTCTAAAATGTAATAATCTCCAGAAAATCTAAAGGAACATCAGAAACATGTAAAAAAAAAACCATTACAGAACATTAGACTATTGTGGAAGATGTGCACGCTTGCTCGACTATTTATCTTAATTTATTTATCGCACTCCGACACACGTTTAAGATTCTCACAGGGCATCACTGGACAACACACATGCTTAGAAATAAAAGCTGAGTAAGGCAAATATCTGTCACACAGTAAAAAGTGCGAGTTATTCAATCGAATACTTAACTTCTTTATTTATATTTTATTTAATCACAACGAGATTTTTATTAGGTCTATAATTGTTCTTCTTCTAGTAATAACCGGGACACTTTGAGCTTCACCATTTGTTTCTCAATTGTCTTGAGTCTGGACCTTAATGCACATCTTGGTCCTACTACTAATTGGGTAAAGGTGTCCGATGAGATGGTATTTATCAAATAATATTTTTTAAAATGTTCTTTTTCTTTAAATGCATTTGGAGATAAAGCCGCAAAGTTTATTTATTATTATTATTTATTTATATTATTTATTGTTGTTTTTTTTTTAAAGCGTCTCTTTTTTTTTTATTCAGTAGAAGATCACACTGCTACAAAATAAGGCAAAACAGTAAGTTCCATGTTTTAACAACAATTAAGGTTAACTTAATTCAGAAACTGTTCAAACTTGATGATCATAAGGTAATCTAATGTTCTCTGTTGCAGAAACCTGGTCGTACACACGTATCTTACTTGCCAAACGAAGGAAGTCCTTGAAATTGGGTTTTCTTTTGACATTAAATGTCTTATTTTATATGAAAATCCAACCATTCCGAGAAGCATAATACTAAATTTTTTAATGGTGCGTTTACCACTTGATAGATCAGCTTGAATTTCTATTGTAAATGTTTTTATGTCCAACAAAGTATACTTAAGGCTGGGCTAAGCAACACCAAAAAAAATTTTGATGGACAGCATTCAGTGATTATCACGTTACCACGATGTCGAATGTTCTGCAATATTGTAGATTAAGTATATTTTGTAGATTATGACTAACTTGTATGTCTAGTCTGGGGTTAACTAATATATAAATCTTACAGTTATTTTAGAATCATATCAAATAATAAAGGATAAAATATAGCATCTCTCTATAAACTATGGCTGAAATAAATAATTGTAATTTACAAATATTATATACTTTACATTACTGAATTATAATTGGTTTAGTTTTGATTGAATAGTGTTAGGATTTCTCTGATTTATTTATAAACAGAATGGTAATGTACTCGTTAAAAAAAGGGAATCCTATACTCTTAAGCGAGCAATTCTTGTATATATATATATATATATATATATTTCTTCTATTTCGAAAACGGCTCTAACGATTTTCTTTAAAATTTCAACGTATCTAAATGTTAGTGATAAAAAAATTCTCAGCTCATTGGCCACATCGGGAAAACTCGAGTTTGACCGTTATATCGGTTTGAAAAATGTCTCATTATCGAAAAATTTATTTTGGTTTGAAGGTTTTATGAATGACATGGAGAATTTATGAATGAAAGTTTTCCAATTTATGAATGAAAGTGACGTCAAAGGAAAAAAACTTGACACCCCCTACGTCACTAGGCTCACAGCAAGAAATGAAAAAAAAAAGTACACCTCCTACGTCACTGGCTTACAGCCGTTCACTAAAGCATTTCTTTGCAACAAGTTTTATCGCGTTTGAATGAATGAATAGACAACTTTTTGCGCACCGTAGTTGAAGGTTTAAAACAGTGAACATCAATCAAGC
>JADKLZ010001483.1:23889748-23916808 GCA_021533235.1 Biomphalaria straminea
ATAGATAGATAGATAGATAGATAGATAGATAGATAGATAGATAGATAGATAGATAGATAGATAGATAGATAGATATTTCTGGACCGGAGTGTTTCACTAAAATATTATAAAAGTTATATAACATAAAATATCAACAACACTTACAAATAGTTTAAAAACTATTGCATTATTTTACAACGAAAAAAAAATAGATTAAACAAAATCAGCTCGTTCAGGACAAATATTTTTGCTTAACTTATGTTCACTCCATATATACAATGAAAAAATACACTATAAATTATGCTATTATTAGCAGTACGTTTACATAAAAACGAAGAAAATAATTATTTCGTTAATGTTGACTGTAAACTTATATTACGCTAAGACCGTCCTAGATGTAGATGTGACTGTCACGTGGCTGACACAAGGACCAACCTCTATTCTTGCTTCAAAACTAAGAACTACCACTCAAGGGAGAGGTCAAAAATATTTTTAACTCTTTCTCTCTGTAATTATTTACCACATTCTAGTAAAATCAACGATGGTTTCGTCAGTTAGGAGGGAAAGAGTTAAGTCCAAAAGCTCATTTCTTACCAAGATTCGATTTCAGTTTCCCTCAAAGCCATAACGTCCTTATTAAAATATAAATCGCATAAGTAAGTCCATTATACATATCCATTTACTTTATTGTTTAAATTATGTGGAAGAAGCCTGAAATAGCCACAGACCTAGCTATATTGATATCGTCTCAGATGTATCTAGATATCTAGCTTATTATAAGAAGATAAGCTTGGTTATCGTGCGTGTGTGTGTTGCGAGTCTGATGTAACGTTTAGCAAGATTGACGCAGTTGAGTGGATAATATACGTTCTACGGTTAAAAGGTGGAACAGACTCTCGTTTGATAATTGTTTAAAAAGCAGCAGTCTCGCAGTGGATTTGAATATATATTTATATCTTTTGACATGCAGCAGTATTTTTGTCCATATTTCTACCCGAACATTAAAAGCTGTTTATATCTTTGTATAAAGGTAAAAATATAAAGTATTTTAAACAAAGTTTTCGATATTTATTATTCAAGTCTGTAAGTGAAACGCCCTACAAAAAGTAGACCAAAATGGCCTCAACAACAATTTGTATTCTAATATTTAAAATAAGTAAAAATTCCCTTTTCAAACTTAGCGATCTATGAGTTGAATGATGTTAAGGTCATCTGTTTCTTTGGCCAATGGTTAACGAGCAGAGTGTCATGTGGCCAGCACAAAAACCATCCGCCTTTACTCTCCCTATTAAAGTCAGATGCCTATTAGAATTGGGTGGACTCAGGGGAGCCCGAAATTCAACATCCTAATCTTCACTGAGATTCGAACTCAGGACTTAAGGTTCGGAAGCCAAGTGCTCATATACTCAGCCACCGAACCTCCTCCTATATTTATATCGTACCAGGTACACCATGATAGCTTAGAGAGAGAGAGAGAGAAATCAAACTTTATTACCTACTTATATTAACCTATAAGAAATTACTATATCATCACAGTCCCAGATACATCAAGATAGCTTCAAATTTATAGCCACCGAGTACTGTATTTATAAAAATTCAGATTTATAAAATACCTAACGTTTCAAAGGAATATATAATTATAGAATTTAATAACTTCATAACTTTACTCAAATGTTTCCTAGTTTGTAAATTTACCTATGTTTATTGTGTGCAGTGTGATCGGCACAAAGGGGGACAACTCGAATAATGGTAACTAACTGATTTATCGTTCCTTCATACTCGTAATGACAGGATGTTTGCTACTTCCGGCTAGCAACGAGAATAAACAATCACAAAGTAATTTAATAAGAGGTATCACACACCATCGCACACCCCCGAAAGTGAGCATAGGCATTGCAACGAACACATACACATTGCCTAAAAAAACGTGACACACTTTTTGTAGGAAATAAGTGTAAATACAATGATTATTCAAATATTGGCTACCATATGTTCGCCAATCTTCATTTACTATTTAAAAAATTCCTTATTGTAAAAACATTCTACGTAGTCTAATACCAATCATTTATATATATATTTAACTGATTATAATTTAAAATGTTACACAAATCCCAATAAAAACGTAACTATATATTAAAAAATAAACAACATACAAAGGCCTTTTTTCTTTGTTTGTTGTACATGTATCGGATGCTCCTTCAGAGTTGAAGATAGTTTACTTCCTAGTCTTTACCTCCCGCAGGATGACGGAGGATGGGAGCGGGCAGGGTTTGAACCAGGGACCATCGATAAAACCAAACGTCAGTCCAGCGCCCAAACCGCACGACTAGGCAGCCATCCCACAAGATCATGAAACTAAAATACTATTTGACAATCATACACCAACATTAGAATATGCGTCCTCCTTTGCCAACCTTCAAACAAATAAAATAAAGAACCTAGCACAGTGTTTCCCCAAACTGTGTTCCTAGAGGCCTGAATAGGCTTTCCATGAACTAGTCAATTGATAAACTTGATTGCCGTCACGTGAATTAACCTCTCTAAAAAAATGCAGTGTTCTGCTAAATACTCAGAATGTGTGAAGCATTCGGATGAGAACAAACTGAACTAGAACATACGCAAGATAGAGGCATCCTGTGTTTGGGACCCCCCCAACCCAAGAAAGCATTAAAGAAACTGGAACAGACACTAAATAGAGCAGTGAGATTCGTAACAAACAAATATTCACATTTGACAAGAGCAACACCTTTAGTAAAATCACTAAATTTAAAAAGCCTTCAGGATAGAAGACTCAAAAATAAAGTAGCAATTACACACAAAACACTGAACCATAATCTTTAAATACAAAAACAAAGGACACAAAGATACACGTATATTTCTCGTCCCATATGCTAGGACAAATTTGTACAAGTGCTCATTCTTCCCTAGCGTAATTAGAGCATTCAATGGGTTGCCTGAGCTAGCCAGGTAAACCAGTAAACTTGGCAGAATTTAAGTCATTGGTAAATATGCATGACTAAATGCAAGACGCGTAGGACGTAATAATCTTCTTTTTTTTTTAGGTTATAAGTTATAACAAGCGAGGATTCAAATATTGACCAGAGTACGATTACTAGAAAAATGACTTCATGTAGAGACTCTGTAAGTCAGCAAACAGCGATATAATCTTTCTATACAAAATACTGAAACATAATTAACAAAAACAACCAAATAAAATAGGGAATAAAGCATGAATGAAGAATCATTTCTTACTTCATATGCGAGAACAACTTCATACAAGTACTTCTTCTTGCTTAAGTTGTTGACATTAAAATATTGGTCGTGCTGCCTTAAAAAACAAGTAAAACGATTGATTTAGCAGGGATTAAGTCTCTAATGAACATGAACGATTCACAGATGAATACTAAAAGGACATTATTATCTTTTATTTAATTTTAAAGATGCGATAAGTTGAAGCAAGGTTACCAAACTTTTTAGGAAAACACATTTTAGTTGTTTTTTAACAGTGATAAACCTAAATAACCGCTTCCCACAGTAGCGTAGCTACCAATGTGCGGTTGGTGCGGGCCGCACAGGGCACCAAGTGGAGAGGGGCACCAAAATTCCACCAGTGTGTATTAATTTCCTATTTCCCTGAGCTTTTCAGTAAAAACGACTCTTGTATGAACACGATCAAACATAAACTACTGTATTTTAAACATGAACTAACAATTTATAAACTAGTCATGTCGCCTCCTAATCTATTTCTTCAATACACTGTAAGCTATAACAGTTTGAATCTAATTTCCTAGATTTATTTCGGACACACGGTACATGTTGTTACTACACCGATCAATGCTCTGTAATATAAAGAAGAAGAAGATAGGCCAACCTTTTTTTACTTCATTGTTTAGTCCACTGGTTTAATCTAGATATAGAGTTTACAAATATATTTCTAAAATCTAGCTCTAAATAATCGTCTTAGTTTATTCATTTCTTTATGATTTTTAATAGTTTAATTTTGGAAATAATTCTATTGTAATGTCAATATTTTAATATAAGCTAACCTTTGTTTACTACGAGATTTTTTTTAACTAACTAGTTAATTGTAATTAACAGAAATTAATGACGTGCAAGTCTACCCTAAAAAAAACAAGGATTGACTATTCGAGACTGCTAACTCAAACTAAAAACATTAGAGCCTTACTTTTTTAAAGTAGTTATCGAGAGGACATCGCTGAAGCCAGCATTACCTTTGCCGAAAGCGTGTGCTCAGATCTGAGAATCAGTACAGAACCTCAAAAACGTATTGGCCATAAGAAAAAGATGCCCAGTGAGAAAAGTGACGACTCTGTCCTTAAACACAAAGAAAAGCTACGAAGGGAAATTTATTCTACCGTGGACAGGATTGTTCAAGAAATAATCACCCGATTCGAGCAACTTCATGATGTAGCAGATAGATATGAATTTTTGTCGCCTTCCCAGCTATTAAATCCTCAGGTCGAAATCAATCTCGCTAGTACTCCTAGCGACATTGATAAAAAATAATTTCTGCTGGAGCGAAAGAGGCTTCAACGGTTTGTTACAGTTTCATCAGAAGCCTCCAAACTTTCAAAACAAGGACCTATTGAGCTCTTGAATTTTATAAAAAAATATCACTAGATGATTCAGTCCCGAATATCGTCATAATGATTCGCATATTTTTTACTATTGCGGTAAGCGTCTCTACATGCGAGACAAGTTTTTCTAAACTTAAACTGATCAAGAATTACTTGTGATCAACGATGACAAATATACGACTCACTAATTTGGCCATTTTGTCCATTTAACAAGAGCTGGTGGAAAAAAATTGATTTCGATAAAATTATGATACTTTTGCCAGCAAGAAAGCGCGTAAAATTCACTTGTAGTATGTTTATATAAAAGTGTTGTTGTTTTTTTTTGAAGTAACAATATTTGATTAATGAATACATATTATTTTGAACAAAAAAGTTAGGTTTTGGCATTTTTTTTTTTTTGGGGGGGGGGACATCAAGATGAGGTACCGCACCAGGCATCAAATACTCTAGCTACGCCACTGGCTTCCCACGACTTGCAGACTTTAAAATCTTCAAATGTCAGCAGGAGTCCTTCCATCACCCCTAAACTTTTTTTTTTAATGTATGCCTTTTTTTTTTCAAATTTTATATTAAAAGAATTCGCTAGTGAATGAATAAATATGGAGTTTCCAAGTAAATGGAATAAGCTTGCACTTTGTCTTCAGAAAGCAAGATCATTACGTTTAATCGGCAATGTTTAAAGGAAGAGCGATGCAAATGGGGAAATATAACAAGGGTTACAACTTTAGAACATCGTGGCTTTAAGTGACTACATGTACTACAGGTTGGCGCTAACTTCAAAAGTGGTCTTTGCTATTTATTTCTTACTAGTAGCTATTTTCTTACACCTGGTTAGTTTCTTCACAGTATTCCGGTGCTGCTACTTCAGACAGTATTCAGACTACGAGTTAACTCAGCGGTGTGGACACATTTATTTACACATGTATTTGGCTTGTTTTTTTTCTCTGCCAAAACAATGCCCGCCCACTGGGTGTCCTGTACGCCCTCCTGATGTGACTCTTGTGTACAATGGTGCTTTAGTTATTTTCATGTACGACTGTGTACGTCAGATATTTTTTCCCTTAGTTTTATAGTGCTAACGATGTGACTAAAAAAAATGGATTTCCTAAAATAACAGACTCACACAATGGTGCACTCAAACTGCACTGTAGTCACGCATCCAATGAAATGCTTGATTACATACGTTAATCGCAACATATTCCCCAACAAGGTATTGACATTAACTTTTCTTCTTGTCTGCTGGTCGCGACAAAAATAAACGTTGATTATCCCCCTTCGTATCCCTTTCAAAAGTTTATCTTATTTTCTCTTTTCTTTTTTCCCCACCATTTCATCCCCATACCCCAAGACATTATTTTGGACATGCGTTTTAACATACCACAGTTAGATAAGCGTTTTAGCGTACCACAGTTTAACAAGGGTATTAATTTGCCACAGTTTAACAAGCGTTTTAACACACCACAGATTAAAAAGCGGTTTATAATATCACAGTTTATTAATACACACTCTTAATACAAAGACAACAATATGTTATGATAAAACAAATTGTCTGAAAATTACGTTTTTACAAGTCTATTTAAAAGAGCCAAAAGACTTTTGTCTAATCAACGCAGGTAATTTGCTCTCAGATGAGGCGTATAGTAATTCCTGTCTTAATCTTTTTTTTTTTAATTGCCAGTGCATGGTGCGCGAGAAAATGCGCAAATAGCCAGTTTTGACGTTTCTTGTCAGAGGAGAAATACCCGGATGATGTGTTAAGATAAAAATATACAGAATATTCTAAATACTTTTAAAATAGATAAATTATTCACCATAGATCGGGGAATCAAAGGTTTAATTTCATTAGTATTAAAATCAAATAAAACCTTTACATGGTATATTCCCATTCATAATAAAATACAATATTTGTCTTGATCAGTGTTTTTTAACTTTTTCCTTAACAGAACACTTCACACATTCTGAGTATTTAGACTAATTTAGAGAAACACTTTTTTTTTTACAGAGACTTATTCACGTGGTGGCCTGCTGGTTAAATATTCTTAGTAGCTCCTAGTACACCTATTTAGATGGGTTTACCGGTATACAGTTTGAGAAACACTGATCTAGATAGATGAACAGCGAGGGATAGTAAACTATAAATTTTATTTTTCCAGCTGAAATGTTTGCATTTACTTCTGCGTTTGATTAGCGAATGGGGTCTCGGTAGCTGATTGGTTTAAGCTTCCTAACCTTCGGTCGAAACTTGGTGAAGACTGGGATTTTTGAATTTTGGACTTTTTAGGGCGCCCCTGAGTACACCCAACCCTAATGTATAGCTTAATTTATAGTTTTCGGAAAATGAAGGTCACATGACAACCTGGTCGTTAACCGTTGGTCATAGAAACAGATTACCTTAACATCATCTGCCCTATATATCACAAAGTAAAACTTGGTCAAGTTTAGTCAATTGGAAGTCCGTACCTGTATTCAATCTTTAAACTCGAATAAGATGCACAATTCTTTATTTTTCATTTCAATTTTGTTTTCTGGGAAGCTAAGATAGAGTTTAAAAAAAAAAAAATTTCGTACTTTTTTTTTAAAAGCTCCTATAGCAAAGCTAATTAAAGAGCAATTGCCTAGCTGTATAGTCCTAACAGCGCTGCCCTCAAATTAGTATTTCTCTAGTACTAAAGCGATATTGCAATTTTACCTGACTAATATTCTTCTAGTTTCAATAGTAGTTCACGAACTTTGAGTAGTGTCCTAGCTGTTGCATTACAGTGTTTGATCTGCTATATGCAAGCCGTATTGCTCTAGGATTGCCACAAATACATATTGGTATAGTCTTAAGGAACGCCCTCAATTCCTTGTCACTCCTAATGAAATCAACTTCGGCACCGGGGCGCCGATTGATCAACTTTAAGAGGCTTCTAGGTCAAAAAGTCTGAGTCAGACATAGTACTGGGCGGCCGCTTTTGGAGCGGGTGGAAAATAAAAGGGGGGAAAGGAGAGGACTACTACCTAGTAAGGCGTTCAAGCAACCTTCCGATTCTGAAGCACGCATTCTGGTCAATATGCCTGCCAACAAGCAAGAGAAGATCACTCCTGCAGGCGAAAACATACACAGAAAAGAAGGGGAGATAAAAAAAAATGTCATCCTTAAATTGTCGTTATCTCCCCGGAACGATGCCCTTAATGAGCAGTGATGATAACATCTCGTTTGGCTCTTGTGAGTAACTATGAGGTGTCTGATCTTACCGATCAACATTTCTTTTTTTCGTGTGTGATTTAGTTGGCAACAACCTAGTGCTTGTGGGAGCGGCTGAGCGTTGCCAATCTAGTTGATTGCGACAGAAAATGAGACTTAGTTTGCCTTTAGTTTTGGTCGTTTTAAAGAAAATAAATAGAGTCCTCTTTGAATGAAGACGGAGACTTTAACATTATCCAAACTTCGTTAAAAATTATAGAAATAGTTAACAGAATCTAAATATATTTTGTAGGATCTACTAAAACAATTTGTTAATTTATCACTTTAAAAAAAAATTACTTTAGATGACGTTTACGTCATATGTACTATACTATAATAGAATATGCATCCTTTGATTGGGACCCCTCAACTCAAGAAAACATTAAGAAACTGGAACAGACACAAAATAGAGCAGTGAGATTCATAACAAATCAATATTCACATTTGACTAGAGTGTCACTAGAGTAACACCTTTAGTAAAATCACTAAATTTAGAAAAACTTCAGGACAGAAGACTCAAAAATAAAGTAGCAGTTTTACATAAAATACTGAACCATAATATTAAAATTCAAAAACAAAATTTAATAAAATACTCAGAAAGACACAAAGAAAAAGGCACACTCCTCGTCCCATATGCTAGGACAAATTTGTACAAAAGCTCCTTCTACCCTAGCGCTATTAGAACATGGAATGGATTGCCTGTGCTAGCCAGGAAAACCAGTGACTTGGCAGAATTTAAGTCATAGGTTTATTTGCATGACTGAATGCATGACGCTTAGGACGTAATTGTCTTCTTTTTTTAAGTAACGTCTGTATTGTATAAGATAAGATAAGATGTACTTTTTTTTTCAATAGCGCGTTAAAGTTCTTTAAAAAAAAATGTCTGACCGTAATCGAATACATCATATATATTTCCCTTAGGACGTGGAAAAGCTTTTCTGGGAAAAGAACAGCAGTGGGACTATCCTTTTTGTTTTCTTAGTCATTTAAAATTATTACATAAAAAGACGAATTCTTTTCTTTGCGTCAAACGAAATGACAAGATGAAGTACCGATTGAAATAGTTCTTTGAAATATTTCTTGTAACCTAATTAATGTCTCCAGCATTTTTATTTCTTCTAAAGTGAATTTCCTCGGCGTAATCAATTCAACCACCCATTCTTTATTTTGGAATTTCCCGCTTCTTTTCAAAACTGTCAGCTGTCAGCTGTCCCGCATCCTGATGAACTTTTGCCAGCTAATGTCTTGTTGACCCATTTTTTTCTCTCTTCTTATAAAATGCCGACTTATATATATATATATTCATCTTTTCTTTTTGGGCCCTCTTACTTTAATAGGCATCATTAAATAATATGTATATTAACCTACTACAAAAGTATTGTATATAACGGTCCAGCAACTTTGTCTAGTTGGCTGTGGCCAGTTTACACCGTCAAAGCTGGTAAACAATTGACTTAAAAAAAATCTCTTTTCGAACTCATTCGTTACTTTTGCAAATCTGTGATTTGTAGTGGCGTCACTAGGCAGGTGCGGGGGGTGCGGTCCGCACCGGGTGACACCCAAAAGGGGGTGACACCCAAGTAGAAAAAAATGCACTTTTCCAAAATGTAACTTTTTTAAAAAATGACTGAATCGAATTTCTCTCACAATTTAGTATCAACATGTCCCAATCCTTCTTAATTTAATTCTATTTGACGTTATTATGTGTTGAAGACGCCAGGAGAAAATGTTTCTAAAGCTCAGAAATGAAAGAAAAAAAAACGCTTGGCGCCGGGGCTTCGCCCCGAAAAACTTTAGATAAATTTAAGGCTCTCCCCCAAATATCTTATCTGACCAGTGGAGTGGTGAACGTAACATTTTTTGTTGCAATGTGTTGAAAAACACAAAGATGTAAGCCTCACGCACGCCACTCGAGCATAAGGCTGCAAGCTTTCTCCATGGAAATGACTCTAAGGCGACTTTAACAGCCACAGGTGTCCACGAAATTCAGGACTTCTAAAACGGTGTGACGCCAGGATAGACGTGGACGGCCTTGTTTTTTCTTTTATCCTCTTTTCAGCTTTCATGTTAACGCTGACTTTGGTAATCGTGTTTCGTCTTTTCTAATGATAAGTCTCATACATGTCAGTTGAAGTTCAGTCGACACTTCCCTTAGTTGGCGAATGCCTGTGGGCAAAAATATTTCTCTATTGGTAAAATTATCTCGAGGGGATTCGAAGGATCCTTCTTAGCCATCACTAATCAGCCTCTTTTTTAAACCTTCCTCGCCTCGAAACGTAGATGGCCGTTGGGACAATAATTGCATTGAGTAGGTGGATTTTAATCTACATGATAATAATATTTTTTTGTTCAGATAAGCCGTACTTATTGAAATACGGCTGCTTTCCACAATGATATGCATCTTCATCACTTGACATAACACTGCCCAACTAGGTTAACTTTACTATTTGTTCAAGATCTGTATGGCCAATGTTGATTGGGAACTGGATAACCTGCACCCTACATATATAGCTTTGAGGGCGTCTTTATCCGTCATCTCGTGTACACATTTATTTGTATTTCAAAGTAATGCTTTGTCGCCTGCAAAATCCAACTCGGTTTGGTTTACGCCATGGGAATTCGAATGCAACCGGTTTAATAAAATATTCGATGGCTACTAGAAAGAGAAATGTGGATAAGATACACCCTTATCTCATATCCGTATCGATTTTGAAGAATTCTACCGCCTGATGTAAGAAAACAGCTTGATTTGCTTTAGACATGTCGATGAATCTGGATAGATTGTTGTAAGATGCCTTTTTCTCATGCTATTTTCCAGAGTGATTTCGATGAACGCTACCAAACTTTTTTTTAAAATCTACAAAACAGAATTTTTTTCCTTTGTTGGTATTCTAGGCTTTTTTTGACGCAGTCTATCAGGACGTGAACCTGTTCAGTGCTTGATTTGCCTTTTAGGAATCAACTGAGAAACACTAGTAAAAATACTTTTTTCAACTCAATTTTTCTCAATTCTATGATAGTACATATTTAATGTTTATGATAAAATGTGAAAAAAAAAACATTTTAGAATAGAATCAAAAACCATTTTTCCAGCATAAAGAATTTTATTGTTTAAAATAAAGAAAGTTGTTTGTTTTTCAGGGGTTGTTTTTTTTTGCGGGGGGGGGGGGGGCACACCCCGAGCTTACCGCACCGGGTGACACCGACCCTAGTGACGCCACTGCTGTATGAGTCTCAGAATACTTTGTGAATGTGAACAAGCTTCACTGTGATAGTGCGTCTTAAGTGTTTATTTCTTAAATAAGACACAATAAAGCTCGTCCAATGATGACCGATGGTCAAGCCTCCACTCTACTGTTCTCAGGAATAATTTTCTTGATTGCAAATTTCGTCCAATACTTTAACACAGTTACAGGGTCGCCCATGTTCTTGCAGCATGTTATTCTCTTTTTTTACCTTATGTTCAACATTAAACATTTAAATACGATTTTCTTTTCTTATCAAATCAAGTAGAATGGAAAAAAATTTTATTTGTTGTTGCATTTGTTTTTTACCTATTAACACGTTAAAAATAAACGATACATTGAGATATGGAACCTCTAAAATGGTTGACTTGAAAATATTTTTTGCAAAAATTCATCACTATTTGTCAAAAGTGTTTGAAACACTATTAAAAATGCATTATAGCTTTTTATTTTTAAGGGAAAGATAAACTAACTCGAAACGTATTTTCAAGCACTTTGAAGATGAAAAAAAAAATTAAAAAAAACGAATACATGTAAACAACATGGACTTAGCGAGTGGAGTTGATTTATACGTGACCCGTTTCTCAAAGAGTCTGGGGTCTTATTAGGTCTTCAACCATAAGATAACAGCGGGTAAAATTATTGAAAACGCCAAAATAATTATAAAGTGAACGACACTATTTTGGTTGAGTATTTCATTCCATGTACACTAGTGAAATGTTTCTCAATTTTGTTTTTCAGTAGCACCCCTCCCCCCATCCCCATTGTCACAAGGTCTATTCAATGTTGAATGATGTAATGTCCTTGTGATGCCGGGGATTCAAATCTTCTATTAAAATAATTGAATTAATGTCGAACTAGAATTCACTGTAAAAGATTCTTTGTAGAAAACGAAACTGGAACTTTATTTGAATAAAACGTAAGTACAGCTTATGTACAATAGTAGATCAACAAGATGAAAATAATAGGCTTGTCTTCGAGTCCGAAGATTAGTGAGGAATACAGTGTTTCCCGTGGCTGTGCAGTCCCAGCTGTGACCTACATATTTTGCCACATCCAGGGCAAGCAAAACCATTGTCCGCAGGTGGTCGGTTTAGATGAAAGATGAAAATGATAACATAACAAAGGCTTCTTTCTTAATAAAACTTAGAGATGTTAGAATACACAACTTTCCAGTAAGACATTCACGCACCGACTGAAAATCTCACGCAATTACAGTCTCTGGGCGGAAGTTGTCATGTGACTGATGCAACCGACTGATGCAACTTCTAGCCAATAGATTTTAATTTCTATCAAGACAAAGAAAAGCTAAAAATAACTCTCGTGTAATACCAATATAGAAATCAACCCAGAATGGCATATGTGACACCCATATAGGCGATACTATAATCAGGAGGAGAACATACTTTTCTTTTTACAAATTTGATTGCTTGAATGAGAAGTATGTTGGCGTGTCTCTGAGTTTGTGTGTGAAAGTGTGTGTGTGTGTGTGAGTGTGATTGTGTGTATGTGTGTAAGTGCGTGTGTGAGTGTATGCGTGAGTGTATGTGTGAGTGTGTGTGAGGGTGTGTGTGTGTGTGTGAGAGAGTGTGTGCGTGTGAGAGTGTGTGTGAGTGTGTGTATGTGTGAGTGTGTGTGTGAGTGTGTATGTGTGTAAGTGCGTGTGTGAGTGTATGTGTATGTGTGTGAGGGTGTGTGTGTGAGAGAGTGTGTGCGTGTGAGAGTGTGTGTGTATGTGTGAGTAAGTGTATGTGTGAGTGTGTGTGAGTGTGTATGTGTGAGAGAGTGTGTGTGTGAGTGTGTTTGTGAGTGTGTGTTTGTGAGTGTGTGTGAGAGTGTGTGAGAGAGTGTGTGTATGTGTGAGAGAGAGTATATATGAGTATGTGTGTGTTAGAGAGTGTGTGTATGAGTGTGTGTGTGAGAGAGAGTATGTGTGAGTATGTGTGTGTTAGAGAGTGTGTGTATGAATGTGTGTGTGTGAGAGAGTGTGTGTGTGATAGAGAGTGTGTGTGTGTGTGTGTGTGTGATTGGTGACGAAGTTGCAAATTTTGTAGCGCAACTTTCTTAAAACCCGTAAAGGCACCTGATAGAGTTTTTTTTTTCATTCAGCCGACATACAATAAGTAAACAAGCCTGCACCGGACCGTCGGTCGATCGTACGGTTGAGTCAATGATGCAATATTCTGTGTGTTCAATGGCGATCAGAGATGTGATGAATCAGAAGTATTGCCTCTTCATATGTCGTTCTGCCATTCATTAACTGAGCTCCTTCAGGAAGCCTCACGCGCGCACGCATGCGCTCACTCATAAAAAAATGAAAAAAACATACGTGAAGAATATTCGCTGCTCATCGATCCTGAAAGAAATCTTCAGTGATGAGAGAAGTAACTTCTTTTTGTTACTGACCTGTACATCTTACATTTCAGTAGATCTAGATGTTAATGTTACTTTTGCCACACTGAGTAACATCTTGGGCTTGAAACTAGAACTGAAATCTAGGACACTAGCTGACAAAGACCAGAAGTCTTTCTACTAACTCCAGGAAGAACTATATATATTTTTTTTTACGAAATTTCAGTCCTATATATATATATATATATATAAGGCTTGTCTTCGAGTCCGAAGATTAGTGAGGAATACAGTATTTCCCGTGGCTGTGCAGCCCCAGCTACGACCTACATATTTTGCCACATAATATATATATAGGACAGGAATTTCGAAAATTGCTGAGTTATATTTCTGGGATCTAGAACTGAGATTTATTTATGGGATCCAGGACTGGGATCTAAGAATGGAATCTACGACTGGAATCTTATAACGCTATCTAAGAATATGTCTGGAAAGTGATCTAGAACTGAAATCAAGAAGTGGAATCTGGAACTGAGATTTTTTTCTGGGATGTAGGAATAGGATCTAATTATTGGGATCTTAAAATTGGATCTATCACATCTGAAGCATGGAGATTCAAAGGAAGAACTTACCATACTACTTATCACGTGGTGAAAATAGAATGTCTTAAATTTTCAGAAATTTTCTACGATTTTTTTTTAGTGGTCGATCAAACTGTGAATCCATTAGAATCTTATGTGCTGGTAAAACAAAACTATAGCCGGACGCTAGACGGCAACAAAAAGATTTTTTGAACTTGTTTTATTTCTCTGTTCTTACTTTGATATATACATCTATTTGGTCAGCAACTGTTTAGAAGCGTTGACCATTGTCTTTGCCCATTTTAAAGAGACAACCATTGAAAAGAAAGGAACGTGAAAAAAAAAATAAAGGGGGCGTTAAAAGCTTAAGCATTGTGGCACGATGGAAGCAGACTTGTCTGCCCTTGAAATGTCTCTTTTATAATGTCGCACCCCCCCCCGCGTGCTCACGTGGTCACATCAACACGCGCTTTGCCAGAAAACTCCGACAATAATTGCAGACGTAGCACTGATAAAAAAAAATACATAAAATTCTTTCTTCTCTATTGTGTTCAATTTTTGTTCTTTAAAAATATGTTCCATCTCTTTTGTTCCTTAAAAGAAAACAAGCCTTTCAACGATTACTATTCTAGATCGCATTCAGATAAAAACTGTCCTTTTTTTTAAACATTGCTGAAAACTCTAAGCGCGGGAAATGGGCTAAAATCCCGATTCATTTGCAATTTCTTAGCAATTTTAATTGATCTAGAATCACAACTTGCAAGAATCAGGTCTCAGTGTACATAAATTATTAATGTGTCCTAAATAATTTGACTATTGTATCACGGTATGATTACAAATATTGGTAATGTAGTTTTGTAACGCAGTATATACGTATATATTTGGATTTTGCTAAAATTAACATTTGGTGTCAGAAGTGAGGCACCAGTAAATAGTTTACTTATTATAGCTTTTTTTTTCCTTAAAAATTCACTTCCTCTAGAACCTCGCTACAATCAGTTTACATCGATAGAAAAGTTTTCTCTACATAACGTTTACATAGGACTGAAGTATATGTCTACAGAACATGTCTGTCTAGATAAGTCTTAGGTCTAAATAACATTGAAGCCCACCTCCTATTAACAGGTTATACTAGAGCTATCACCAGGAGCGTAAATATAAACATAGAGTTGAAGCTAGGAGCTGAAACAAATGTGATACATACATAGAACATAAATTAATAGCGGCACCGAGGACAAAGAGAGAAAGTAATGAATTAAATGCTACGAAAATAAGGGACTAAATTCACTTAACTTCAACAATTAAACAATTAAACAGAACTAATTAGGGCCATAGTTAAGTCTCTGTCACTAAACAAATCATGTCGCCGTAAAATCTAAAAGCTACATAAATCGAAAAGAAGCAATCTCGTACTACCCATACTTTTATGATTTCACTAAATGTCGCGTTCAAAATTCGTCAACTATAGTGCGTCGCTAAGCTAAATATGTTCGTTATACTGTGAAGATTCACAACTCTGTGGTGACTGAATACTCTGTGGTGACTTTGGTGACTGACAATCTGTGGTGACTGGTGACAGAGAACTCTGTTGTGATTGTGTGACTGAGAATTTGTTACTGCTGTGACTGAAAACTCTGCAGTGACCGCGGTACCTGTAGACTCTGGGGTTTGGATGAATCCCAAATTTAAACTTCAATATCCTTAGCTTCAAATCCCATCCTTCTATACCTCTGTCACTCTGTTATGTAGACGCCATATTTATTATCCCATGGACACAAAAATTACAATAAAATGTTTTCTCTGCTTTTTGTTTTTTAAAGATTTTAAATAAGTCTGGAGATAATAATGCAAATGTTTTCAAAACATTCCATTGATTTTTCTCACGAGAAAATGGTTTTGTTTTCGTTGAACGATTTGTTGTGTGTTAGTGCTGCATAATTTAACTCACTTTATGTAATCTGGCATTGATTAATGCAATCTAGCATTGATTAATGTATCTCCAGATTCAAGTGAAATGGTCGAGGTAAGATTGGAACTAGAATTTTTAGCCTGCCCGTCATACACTCATTGCTATAACTATCATTTATTTACAATACATTGTAGAGTGCAATATTTTGTTCAGTACTTTGAGTGCGAGCCAGTGTATTTTGCTCACTGAATTTTTATGTACAAGATTTATTAATAATTTTTTAGTTTTGTTGGTTTTCTTAGTTGTTACTTTAGTAATTATTCATTTATTTATTTAGTATGCTGTAATGTTTTCTTTTTTTTTACGCTTAAAAACAAAGAATGAACTTTACTTGAAATACTTTTTTTTTTAAAAGGGACATTATCTAATTTTATAGCTTCACGTGCACCTAAGTCTTTCGGAACTTTGGGGTACCACACATGATCCGTCTATCTTTTTTTTTTCTATTTCTGTATTTTCACTTGAATAGAATCTTATTAAAATTCAAAGACAAGCCTGTCCAATCCCATACTTCTTCTTATCCCTGGTACTGTTTTCTGCGTGGTAATCTTTGTGGAACGACCAGGTCCTTGTGATATGGCAATACCGTTTAATTTGGCATTTTTTTATAATGTGGTCAGTAGGTCATCGTTGCGCCCGATAGCCATTGGGATTCTGTTTCAAATGTTCCGATGGAAGGCTGAGGAAGTTGAAAGGTAAGATTCAAACCATGAACAACTGAAACGACAGTTCAGACTGCATACCACACGATCTGGTACCCAACCTGGTTATGTTATGATTTGTTCAAGCGGGAATTTCTAAAACAGGTTTCTGTTCTTCTATGAAACTCTAACGATTTGAAGGAGCAAATGCATCATGGGTCAAGTGATCTTGCTTAGTAGGTCAGTTAACTCCTCTGAATTGAAAAGTCCCTTATTGAAAATATCAATTATCATGTAAGACGTTAGGTGCTAGTAGCACTGCCTTCGGGTCCTTTGTTTGTGAGTTGTTCTTCCTTACACGTGGTCTAAAAAATAAAAATAGAAAGCTAGATCTCGTTAAAGATTTGATACATAGTTTATATCATTCAGGGATATGTAATGAACCTCTTTGATGCTAGATCTCGTTAAAGATTTGATATACATAGTTTATGCCATTCAGGAATATGTAAAAGACTTTTTGATTCTAGATCTCGTTAAAGATTTGATACATAGTTTATGTCATTCAGGGATATGTATGAACTTCTTTGATGCTAGATCTCGTTAAAGAATTGATATACATAGTTTATGTCATTCAGGAATATATATAGGACTTCTTTGTGTTGATTTGAATATGTGTGTGTGTTTTTATGCAGTTGTTTATCTTTATATCTAGTCATCATGTTTACTTACAGTTTATCTCTGTCGCAACCTCTCGTCATTTCATTAGATTGCCAGTAAATGTGTGAAATAAATGTGCGAGACTGTATTATAGTGAGACAATGTTTTAAGGGGGAGACTATTTTACAAGGGGAGACAATTTTACAAGGGGAGACAATGTTTGTTTTTCTTACGAAAGTTTTCACTGCAGTTAACATTTTTCTTCGACTATCCCGAGCTGCTACAGATGACGACATTCTACCCAGTAGTCCGTTGCTGCCCTGAGTCAAAATTCTTTTTTTTTTTAAAGAGAACTTGTGTGTCGAGTTGCCCAATTGTTTGCCTTCGTCTAGACGAGGAGGACAGAGAGCAGAGGGCAAAGTACATTGCCCATTTAACTCTTCTCAATTAACTATTGAAGACTTCACCCAGCCTGACCAAAGGCCGTCAGAAGATATGTATCTTACTGGTCAATAAATAGATAAACGTGATACTAACCCCTCTCCCTTCTCCAAATTTCTCTTTCGCTCTTTAAGTTCATCCACATTTCCAGTAACTCTGACTCCCTCTGACTCTGACTCCCTCTTTAAAGTACTACCATGAACCCTGACGATTTTTCCGATAATTCTCCAAAGTCTATCAATTACCAGCAGCCTCTAGCAGCCCCCAACCCGCCTACGCCTTGAGCTAAACTTCGAGTCTTCAATTTGTTGACGTTTTCTTTTCATCTTCTTTGTGTTCTCGTCTTTTAGCTTTTAGTCTTTTCCTCGTTAAATTTTGTTTATACTAGAATAAAAGTTGCTTTATAATCAAAAGTTTTTTTTTTTTTTTTGTTTTTTTTAAAACCTCATATCCCTACTTAGCAGTTGCTGAATATTTGCGAAAGGTTTTATTATTGAGTTCAGAGACTCGGATAACTTTAAGTACTTTCAAGAAAACCGAAGACTAAAAATGTCGACTTTTGTATATATTAGTTGTATTGTTTACTTAGTTTTAGATTCTATGATATTGTTGATGAAATGTTACGCCCCTTTTTAAGTAACTCGCATGATATTGTATATTATCCTTCTTTTAGGTATATTGTAGATAGTAGGAAGAACTATGCACATATTTAGGGGACACTATTCTGTGAGCCAAGAAGGATGATTAAAGAAGCTGATTAGGCCTATTTGTTTAAATCTTTCTTTATATACGAACTAGACAGATATTACCCGCTCCCCGCGGGTCTTAACTTGCGTATTGCTGATGTAGTCAGTGACATAGTGCATTAGAAACTATTAAAGAAAATAATTGTGTAAGTATAGCAAATGCGTGAATTCACGTTAAAAAAATTATGAATGGAGCTAAAAATAGCTAATTAGCATTAATTTACGCGATATTAGGATAATAGTTGCAATCATGTAAAATGCTTTAGAAAACAAATTTCAATGTTAATTTGATTAAAATATGAAATGAATGGACTATAATTAGTATGTTCATGTATTAAAGCATAACACTATCTTTGAGAAGTTCTATAATCTTAGAGTTGAATTCGAGTTTTAGATCTAGATCAAGGAATAAAGCGAATGCGGGAATTCATGTATAAATAATTCTTTGAATGGAGCTAAAAATAGCTAGTGACCTTAATTTACGCGATATTAAGAATAGAGTTGCACTCATGTAAAAATTATTTAGAAAAACAAATGTGAATGTTAATTTGATTAAAATATGAAATGAATGGACTATAATTAGTATGTTCATGTGCTAAAGCATAAAACTATCTCTGCGAAGAGAAGTTCTATAATCTTAGAGTTGAATTCGAGTTTTAGATCTAGATCTAGGAATAGAGAGATGAGTTACCTTTCGTAATCATGTCTAATGAACGAATGTGCGTAAGGATATCAACACTCGGTGATAGAGAGAACAATCTTATGTAAAAATGCTTTTGAAACACAAATTTGAAAGTTAATTTTATTAAATAATGAAATCAATGGAGCCTCTTTTATACTTTTAAGTGTCAAAGTAAAAAAACTATAATTGCAAAGTGTAGTTCTTAAAATTAGATCTAGATCTAAATCCTTTCGACCTTTTCTCATATCAACATTGTAAACAAAGCCTAGATCATTAAAATATTATAGCTGTAATAGAGTTGGTCAATTTTTGTTTTGTTTTGAGGGTCTTATGTTTGTTTTAGGGCTACAACTACAATTCATACACACAGGTCTAAGTTAGTAGGCCTACCCAAGGAACATTTCTGTCAAGTTTTGTCAAGATCGGTGAAACGGTTTTGATTTCTATACGGGGACATACATACATACATACATACATACGCCGTTATTTTCCTTTTATAGTATAGATATATGAATGTGTGATGTGTAAGGGATATGCAATGGTTTTTAGTTTAATAATAAATTTAGTAGATGTTAATTGCTTTTTTTATATAATACCTATATTTAAAAATAAACTTCATGGAGGGTGTTTGGTGGGCGAAGGTTGGAAATCGGATGCTGATCTCGAAAACGGATCTAACCATTTTTCTAGAAATTTATCAATTGATGAATATTTCTGGGAAAAGAATAACTAGCTCGCTGGACAAACTGACAGCAAATCTAGTTTGACAGATACATAATTTTCAAGTAAAGAAGAAATAAATTTTAATTTGGCTAGAGAACTAGATATAGGTTTAGATTTAACATCAGTTTCGAATTGTCTTCCGCGCTCTTGAAAAGACTTTCGCGTTCGGGAACTTCCGAATGTAGTGCATTATAGATTCATGAGTTAAGTAAATTAATGTTTAGGAACATTTTGCGAATCGTCTTCCAAATGTAGATTTAAAAGATCTGCCATTACAACATTAAGTCTTAAAATGTCTTAATTTGCTGAAAAACAATTTCTGATTTATTCGTTATTCTCATTTATTTCTAAGTAAATAAAGACATCCTAGACTAACTAAATACTCAGATCCAGACAATGATGAAAATATATTTCGTATTCCATTGGCTGTCACGAATATGAATAACAATTCTTGTTATTAAAAGGGTTACGTGACCATGGAAGGGTTGTGTAAAACTGTCAAGAAAAGAACTTTGCAGATTTTAAATCACGTAAATATTCCCATAATTGGATGTATTGAAAAAAAAACATATAGGGAAGAAGAAGCACGTGTTATTACCTCAACATCATTTTTAGAAAATTCAATTCTTATATTAAAACTAATATTTTTCACAATAGCGTTCTAATATAATCTATGAATTATTATTATTATTATAAAAAGATTTGTCAATTGAACTGCTATTTTTAAAGCTCTTCGGTTCATTCGCATTGGATAGCTCAACTGTTTAATGCATAGGTCATGCATCCGCAATTACTCATATATTGATTAGACTTGGTTTGGGTAAAACAACTTAGATTTGTGAATACTGACACAAAACTTTATATATCTAATATATCTACATATGTAACCAGTGTTTTTTGGGGGGTTTTTTTGTGAGTCACTCCTATTAGTGAGTAACCGCAATTATTAAAGTTTTTCAAAGTATGATAATATCCGTTAGCAAAGAAACGAAATCAGCCAAGAAAACAGGGAAATGCTGCACTAGACCCAACCAAGTCATGACTTTGAGTCAATTCGTCTTTTCACAGCAAAAAATGGATTTCATCGTCTCGCAGTTTAAAGGAAAAAGAGTTCGTCTTCTTTTTCCTCTTCATTCTCGTTATACATTGGAGTGTTCAGACACGTGGTCCTTTATCTGAGATGACATGTGCAGTGGTTCTCCATATGAGGTTGTGCTGATCTTTGACCACGAAGTTGGATCTTATGCATCTGAGACAGTGCAGAAGCTAGGGAGGGGGGGGGGGGGGCGAGGGGAGAATTGTAAAACCCCACCCGGGCCCCTACTTGAGAGGGGCGCCTACATGAGTGTTTTTTACATTAAATATTACTCAAAATGCAAGCCCCCACCCCCCCAAAGAGGTCAAGCACCGCGGGCCCCAAATGGAAAATGTATCGCTATTCCCCTGATATGTGATGACATGCGCAGTGGTTTCCAGATCTAGCAGCGTATGCGTCGTCTCTCCTTTCGTTTGTAGCTTAGGAGCGGTAAACGCTTGGCTTTCAATGTCGCATTTAGTTCTTTGCTCCTAAAGCACAAGTAGAATCATGCTACATTTATTACGTTAACAACTTACATGCAGAGCGATAAAAAAATTATATTTGTCAATATAATTTACAATGCTGAACTGTTTGCGTGTAAATGGGTCACACGTGCTGAAGTGTTATAACGTTGTGTAAATAACACGATCCTTTGCTTCATTTTAAAATACAAGTTTAGTAGATAGTGTATAAAACAATAAAATCTCCCCCCCCCACACCCTTTGCATGTCTCTCTATCCTAGAGAGTGCCTCTCCCTGATACATGTTTGACTAGCGTTTTACTCTCTCTACAAACAAACTTTCTCTTAAACCGCTCGCCCTGACCCTTGCCTCACTAAGAATGCCACGATTACGTCTATTGATATGTCTGCCGCGCTAGTATTCCGATATTGACTCGTGCTTATCTTGACGTGAACGCTATGATATATCTACGCATGTAATATGCCAGACCCATTTGGTTTCGCCATAAACTGAAATCAAACCGCATTCTCTTTTCCAGCATGAAATGGGGGGATTACTTTTAGGAGAATAGAACTTGGATGATTGAATCTTAACTTCAACAACTTGGTTTTTATGAGTTCTAAATTTATTTCATTTTGTTATTTATATTCTTGTGAATACGATATTTCCTTGTACATTTATATTCTTGTGAATACGATATTTCCTTAAGTACATTTATATTCTTGTGAATACGATATTTCCTTTTGATGAAAAATGCTAGTAAGTATTGACTTTTATTTGTTTAAAGAGGTTTATGATGATTTTTTTTTTCAAAAAAGGCAATGATTGTCATACAGAAATGGTAGCCTCGAAGTATGGTATGCCCTATGGACTTTCGCTACGATGGTTCTGTGTTAAAAGCCTGTCCGGCGCCATTCTGCCATCTTAGGTGGAGCATAAAACACGGCGCAATGATTTTGATTTCTGAAGTAAATCCGAGAGATATAACAGAGAGAGAGAGAGAGAGAGAAGGCGGGAAAGAGAGAGAAAGAGAGAAAAAGAGAGAGATGGCGGGAGAAAGAGAGAGAGAGAGATAGCAAGAGAGAGAGAGAGAGAGAGAGAGAGTCGAGCGAAACACTTGTTGTCTTTGGGCATTGCAAATGATCACGTGTTAACTTGTCATCAATCTTGAACCGAACTACTTCAATCATGCTCTTCATGACTTTATAGCGTAACTAGTAGAACGTCTTCGGCCGTTGATTTGTTCCAAGACTACATCTTGTTTATTTTCGTATTACACCCTACAAATATTCACATGGCCGTACCCCGACTCCCGCTCCTTATTTTGTTACATTTTCAATAACACTGTCCTCTTTTTACCCCCCCCCTCCCCCAAGTTTGGCCAGTGTATTTTAGTGTCATCTTGGGATCGAGATTAACAATTCTATTTCAACTTTTATGTAGATTGAATTTACTAATTTTAAATTGTGCAAAGACTCTTAAAAAAATAAAAAAAAAAAAAAAAAAAAAAAATTGCGCGATCGTATATATGAGTCACTGACCTTCCCATGTAGAGTCTGACTCTCTACTGACTGTGCTAACCAAAATATAATCGAAGATATATAATTCTAAACAAAAATATTGCTGATTAAGTTAGAAAGTGCACCTGAAATTTGCTAATAAAGAATCGTGTTCCGGACCCCAGTTAGATGAAGGTCAAAGGTAAATGATGTTTTGTATGTTACAAGCCAGAAAGCTGGGGTGGGGAGGGGAGAACAAGTGTATGACAAGGACATACAAATGGTGGAGGGGCGGGGTACGGGAGGAGTGTGGGGGGGAGAGAGGCGGTACTGTACTCAAGGTGAAGATCAAAGCTGGACTAACATTGATTGAAATACTGACACAAAATAATTATTTTAAAAGCATAATTGGGAAGAGATTTGAACAGCGAAGCATGCATTAATGGCCAACAAAATAGAGTCATTATTTGTCATTTGCCGGCTAAAATCTCTGAAACTATTATCACACATCCGCGCGAAATTTAACAAGTAAATTAAAAAAAAAACAAACAAACACATAATCAGCTTGTTGGTGAAGTAAACAAACATACATACAAACATACATACAAACAATGTGCTGCTTAGATGTCTAGAGTAAAAAAAAACTTAAACGAAAAAGTTTGAACTAAACAAAATTTATTGAAACTAGAATAAACGACTGAATGACTGAATCAAATATATATATATATATATACGGGAGGGCGCGGTGGCTGAGTGGTAAAGCGCTTGGCTTCGGTACTGGAGGTCCCGGGTTCGAGTCCTGGTGAAGACTGGGATTTCTTTTTTCGGGATTTTTCGGGCGCCCTTGAGTCCACCCAGCTCTAATAGGTACCTGACAATAGTTGGGGAAATGTAAAGGCGGTTAGTCGTTGTGCTTGCCACATGACAACCTCGTTAACCGTAGGGGAACTTTACTTTACTTATATATATATTTACTTCCGTCATGACTGACTGACCTAGCATCGTCTCTCTATCTTGGGATGGATGTACAAAAAATTATTACTTACCATAAGACTAGAACAAGTAAGCATCTTTCACGATCGAAATAGTGGTTAAGTCTCCACAGAGCTATAATTTATTATTGTTTGCAGTTCTGTTCCAAAACACGTTTTAATAGAAACTCTACTCAAGTTTTGTAGAAAAAAAAACTATTTCCTTTTTTTCACCAATTTTTTAATGCACGTACTATCTGTTGTTGTTGTTGTTGTTGTTGTTTTAAACCATGTAAATCTGGAGACAAAGGCAATTATTTTTTTTTTGTTTTTGTTTTTCGAAGTGTGACTTTTTTAAAATTTAAAGTCTAATTTTATTACGACTTGATCTAGGTCGACATGCATTCTCGATTTAAAGCTAAGAAGTTTAACTCATTTGCAGAGTGAATAAAGAGAGCTTATTATTCAATATACTTTTTTAAAAAGTCCATTCTAATTGAAGGTAAGGATATCGTACTAGAATTCACTGACCAAAAAGATGTAAGGGAAGTAACCAAAATGCCATGTTTTTTTTCTGGTACTCCCCAAAGGTAGGTCTTTGCAAACCCCGAAGACCTTGTAATATGTCCAAAGAGCTTTAATTTGCGTTATTTTAACAATGGTTCGCAGGTTATCGTGGGATCCAATCGTGTGCAGTAATCTTTTAACCTTTTTGTAGGCTATGTGATGAATAAGGAGGGCAATTTGTCTTTATTTTGAAAACAGAAAAATAAAAGGGGAGGGGTGGAGGGATAATGATTAAAATAATTGTTACATCTTTGATTATTTCTACTGATAACTCGCTAGAAACTACCTTAGGTCTAGATACGTCTAGGTGTTCCTGGTTCAGCTGTAGTTACAAATAAACAAGTAACACTCGATCAAACACAGAGAAACTTAAAATAATCATTACGGCATATCACACTCGCTGGACTCTGTCTGACAACCAACAACTTACACACTAACTAACACACTTCCGGTCATTCACGCATTTGTAAAAAATAGATTATATATTCATACACACATTCATCCCTGACAATAACATTATCCTCTTTTTTGAAGTAAAGTCTGCAATCGGGTACTCTTCCTCAAAGTCCGTTCTCTTTCTCTCTCTCTATGTATCATATCCAGCGCCATTTTTTTTCCAATTGTTAGTGTCGATTTGGAAAAGCTCTTTCGCATACATCAGTAAACCCTATCTTCACTTAGTCTTAACCTTTAGCTGAGAAGAAAATATCTAAAATGAGTTGGAAAAAATATTTTTCTAAAGAGTATATTGTTAAATTCCAATCCCCTTAAAAATATTTGACTGTGAATTTACCCTATTTCAATTTATTGGACGCTTGTAAAGAACGGTATCTAGATCAATAAGCCTATAGAATAACATATAGCTATTAATTTGTTTGGAAGGGGGAGGGATAGCTTAAAAGTGTCTGAGATGTTAGACAAGGGGAAAGGATTCAAAGTCGCTACTGTTGTATTTCTATTCCTGAAGGGAGTGTCGATTTACTGGCCAACAGAAGACAGATATCATAGCTTTCTGATCCTGCTGACAAATCAAATAGACTCGTCGCTAAGGACGCTACTACCTTCTAGCTTTCACAGTAGTGACACACACACATCATTGATACACACACACACACACACACCAAACCATAGACAAATCATAGCACACACATACTTAAATCACAGAATCACACAAATCTCTCCTCGGTAAGTCTCAGGGGAATAAGCTAGTGTCGATCATTTCTATTCAATGACTGCTCTATTCTTTGGTATGTCAAAGTGACATCTTTGTTCCTACTTTTTTTAAAAGAAGATTATACGGGCTCAATAGTTATTATTATTTTCAAAAGTTTGTTATGTTATATGTTATGTTATAGTGTTATATCACTAGTTCGAGACATACAAGAAATTCTAGCGCAAAAGGTGAACATAAAACACAGACCCAAGTCGATAACGGCTTTTTTCTTCGTAGGTTCGACTAAATAGGTAGGTTGCAAATGGGTCTGTGTAGTCAGGTGCTAAAAAGCACTTCTCCTTTTCGGTTAAATACGAAGACAAGCCTTATTATTGTTTTGATGTTTCTGTTGGTAGTAATAACATATGACTTCACCTCTTCCTCTGTTGGACCACGCAATATGTTTTTCAACATTCCTCTCTGTCTCTTTTGCATTGGACGAAACCTCTTTCACTGACAGGTCCGTCCATTATTTTATGTTGTCTTCCCATCTCTTTCTCTGTCTTCCTCTTCCTCTTTTTCCTGGTACTCCCTGAAGGAAGGTCTTTGCGATCCCCGAAGACCTTGTAATATGATCGAAGTGTTTTAGTTTGAGTTTTTGTAACAATAGTTCGCAGGCCATCTTTTTGTATGTAATGCGGTCTTTGGTAGTATGGAGAAGGATATGCATTAGATTTCTTGGAAGAGTGAGTCAGGTTTTTTTTCTCTCTCTCTTTTTGAGAGTATTTCTTTCACACACTTTTCTAGTTCTAGTTAAGTCTCTCTCACAGTTACTCTTTTTCTTTCTCTCTTTTCCTACTCTTTTTTTTATTAGCATTTATTTTCCCTTTCTTCGTTTCTCTCTCTTTCATCTTTTTCTCTCTCTTTCTTTCTTATATTTTTGTCTTTTTATCTCCGTTTTTTCCTTCTCCTAATTTCTTTTTCTCTCACTTGCTCTCTTTCTTTCTTTCTCTTGTCTCTTCCCCCTCTCTATCTCCCCCCCTCTCTCTCTCTATTTTCACTCTTCTTTTTTTTTTTTTCTCACTCTCCAATGTTAAACCCTTTTTAGCCCCACCCCCTCTCCTGGCTTAGAAGAAACACATTAATATAACAATGTTAGTCTCTACTAGTTTTCTATATTTTACATATCTGCGTAGTGGGGCTTTAGCTGCTGTCTCAGAAAAAATCACTCTACCTATCAAATTAGTGTCAAACTTGGCTAAATAACTTGTCTATCGATCAGCGCCTCAGTATTTTTTCGATACTTTTGCTCAATTTCTCCAACCTCTGTTAACATGTATACCAAGGTAAAGTGATCTCTTATACAAACAGTGTGGTTGTACGGGAGGAGAGAGAAGTGACTGTCACTTAGACCTATATTAACAATGGCGTAGCAAGGTCCTCGTGGTATAGGTTCGACAATGTGTTGTTAGGCGTCAGGGGCGTAGCTAGGA
>JADKLZ010001483.1:23925949-23936614 GCA_021533235.1 Biomphalaria straminea
AGAAAAAAACTAATTAGTATGCAATATAAATGAAACCTAATTTAATACAATTAATAATCTAACATGATGCACAAGTATTCACGATTACTTTGTTCTAATTAGACAGTATTCACTATTTAAGTAATTAACTCATAAAAGAGGTGTGGCAGTTGCGTTGAACATCAGCTTTACAAGGCTAACTTTGAGAGATCAAAGCACGGAAGATATATATTTCGACCGCTGGTGCATTGAATAAGATCTGTTGTTTACCTTTGATATATATATATTTTTAATGAACTTTTAGCAGCGACTTTCGTGTACTAGCGTAAAGCCCGGGCATGACATGATTCTAAAGTAATTTCTTAAACTTTTTTAAAAATCACATTTAAAAAATATGTTTTTTATTGCCAACATTAGAATGAAACAAGCATATTATTGTGCCTTTTAACTGTTTGTTGGTCTGTCCGTCACGGTTAGTTAAAAACAAAACAACTAAAGGCTTTTGAAAATAATATTTAACCTTTACTTTTCATTCAGAAATATTGCGATAGTTTAAAATATCTATAATAGATTGTTCCGGATGTTAATGTCTAGATCAACATTGAAATGTTATAATAAACTAAAACTAATCTTCTATTTTTAAATTTAATATTGCATTCATTCTATTGATTATCTGGGCTTTTTATTTTAATTTTACTTAAATTTTATCTTAATTACATCCAAATTATTAATAATAATAGTTAATAAGATATATATTTAGAGTGCTAAATCAGAAGTTTAGTTTATGTACATCTACATCTCTACAGATCAATGCTGAAAAATTATTTATAATCGCTCGTGTGACATATTGTATATATCAGGCTATTAGTTTGTAACCAGTTAGCATGCTGAAATGATTATCTCGACGCTCCCTGGTTATGTGTCTGTTTGTTTTACATGTTTCGATTGTTTCTTCAGAGTTAAAGATACTTTACTTCCTATTTCAAACCTTCCACAGGAGGGGATGGGAGCATGCAGTAATTGAGCCAGGGACCAACGATAAATCCGAACTACAGTCTAGTGCGGAAACATCAAGATAAGGCAGGTTTATAGCTCGCCATCCTCCGTCATTTAGCGAGAAGTTAATTATTTTCAACTTTGAAGGAACATCCGAAACATCTTGCGAATAGGCGTATCTGACAGGGATCCGACTCTGACGGGGGCCGCCTCTGAGTTTGTGTATCACACAAACTCTCTTTGTAATCTTGTTTGTATAGTAATTACGCATTAAACAAACAGACGTTGCCTGTTACCTGATTTTCAAATTTCATTTTCCAGAAAATGCTTTTCAAGATCTTGTTATCCTTTCTTGTATTCAATATAAAGTAGTTGTTGTGACACGGGTTCTTTATGGCATGTGTGGTCAACCATGACACACGGTCAAGTGTTGTGTACCTAGGAGACTTGTGGGAAGTCACAGGGTGTGTTGTAAACAAGAAGGAAAAACATCTAGTGGAGTTTCTTGTATAGAAATGTTACTATTACATTATTGACAATTAAAGTCTCAAAGAACTTGTATCACCACTGTAGTCAAAAAAAGATGATTTCTTAAATGGATTGTATTCGAGTTGCTTAATGCACTTATTTTTAAAATCTTGTACAGGTTACAAATTATATTTATTATTTATTTATATATCATAATATAATATATATATATATATGTAAGTTCCCCTTTCAGACCCTACGATCTATAGGTCAGATAATGTTTAGGTCACCCTTTTCTTTGGCCAGCGGTTAACTAGCAGGGTGTCATGTGGCTAGTACAGCGAGCAAACGTCTTTATTTTTCCCCAAGGTCAGATACACATTAAATTAGGTGACCTCAAGGGCGCCCTGAAAATCCCGAAATTTAAAATCCAAACCACTGAGCTACCGCGCCCCCTAATATAATAAATAAAAAGGGCTTCTTTTAACCGGGGAGACAATGGATGCGCCCAGATAAAATGCTTTTTTTTTCGATTTTTTCTTGAATCAGTTGTAACTAAACAAGCCGATTCTGGAGCGGCAAAGTTTGCCACAATTCCTGCATGTGGATGCATCTGTTTTAAGGCTAGCTGATAGGACATATATATTTTTCTTTTTCTTGACTAAGACCGCCTCATTCCTTTCGCTGTTGTCGAGATTCGAACCAGCAGCCACAGTATACATGTACAGTGAATTTGTTTGTCAAGAGATATACTGGGCTTTAATAATATCTAAGGGCACAACATGACCTAAATTGTGATAATATGCCAAAAAACGTAATATATCCACACAAAAAATAGAGAGAGAGAAACGAATGATATCAATGGTATTGAATGTAATATAACATTAAATGCATGTTTAACAATTGTTTTTTTTTTGTGACTTTTTTTTACAGATGTTCCAGTTTGTAGTCGTCCCATAGATCTCGTGTTTGTGATAGATGGCTCCAACAGTCTGGGAGAAGATAATTTCAATTTGATTATTAGAACTGTCTCAGAAGGTACGCTTTTTTTTTACTTATATTCATGTAATGTTAAACGACATTGATTTAAATCTAACATACATTATCTTATTTATCAGAAGACAAGACACATATTATGCAACTCTTTCATTTTTCTTATTACGAGGGCTGTTGTAATTTAAAAATAGTTTTAAAAGTCCCGATGGGTTTAGAGAAAAATGTAGATGTACTTAGCAACTAATTTCAGCGTTACTGAGTTACTCTACTTAAACTAACCAATTCGACCTTCTTTCTATATTCCTTTCCCTCTAATCTCTTTTTGGTCCATTCTTTAATGCTGTCTTCCAATCGTTTTCTCTGTCAGCCTCTTTTTTTTTTCTTGGTACTGTTCCGGTAGGAATATCTTTGCGAATAATTAATGTTTTTATTTTTCCACAGCTGTAAATAGTCTTGCTATTGGACCAAACGATACAAGAGTAGGCGCTGTGCTCTACAGTAGAACTGTCACCAACTTCATTCAGCTAGTATCAGATGTTGATGTTTTTAAGAAAGGTTTGAATAACTTTTTAGTTTTGTTTTTTTTTTAATTGAAGGAACTGAAAATCTCTCGGCTACCTCTATGACTATTTATATTTATTTCAGCCATACTTGGTCTTCAATACCCGGATGAGACAACGGCAACATTTCTTGGTATTGCCAAAGCGGTAGAACTGTTGACGTCACAGAAACGTAACGTGCCTTTGGCAATGATGATAATAACTGATGGAGAGTCAGACAACAGGTTAGATACTAGATTCTAGAGCTGGACAAAATTGATACTGTCTTTAAGAAATTGCATTCATTACTAATGTGCTTATTTCACAAAATACTGAACAAAACATAATGAAATACTCAGAAAGACACAAAAATAAAGGCACATTTCTTGTTCCATATACATGAACAAATTTGTAAAAATTCTCATTCTTCACTTGTGCATTTAAAGCATGGAATTTGTCAGCTAGCGAAACGAATGACTTAACAGAAATGACTTAGCATGCATGATTGGAATGACCTAGGGACACACATTTGTATATATCAAAAGATTCTCTGTGCTTGCATTTGCTGTAAATCAGCAGTCATTTTAACGTAAATATTGAACCAAGCCTTTAAGTCTATATAAGACAGTGCATCTTTTTTCATTGCTAAAAAGTTGATGAACTATTTCGGAAAAATTGTAAGGATCAAACAAGGGTTTTCACTCTGTTGCAAATTAGCTAGTATATCCTAAAGATATACATCATCTCATCTCATCACTCCGTTTCCCTCTTCCTCTTTCATTGGGGTATTTTAAGGGTCAAATTTTCAGGAAAATAGAGCTTTTATCTAATTACATGAACATTTTTCTTTCCAATTTTTGGAATCTATGTAGAGACTGTATGCTAGTATAGGAAATGGAATAAGTGAAAAAAAAAAGTGATTGTGATGTCAAGCAGTAGAATTCTTCTGAATTGAAAACAGAAAATTTCCTATCCAGGTCTGGCTTATAGACCGAAACGTTACAAGTTAAGTCTGGGACTGTAAATTTGTTATGTAAGCGGAACGAAACCTAATTGAAGGGAAGACGTTGAATTCTTTATCTAAAACTTTGCTATTCACATCTATTTTTAGAACCAGAACCAAACAAGAAGCAGAGGCCGCCAAGTCTAAAGGCATCAACATCTGGGGAGTTGGTGTTGGCAAGGGACTTGATATGACAGAGTTGGACAACCTGGCGACCAATGGAGCTCAACAGGTAAAGAAGATCTCATGATATACCCTAATAAGATCTCATTGGTCGATATTGCTCAAATTCGTTTTGTTTCGTGGATCAAAACTAGAATGAGCCGGAAGTACCTGTTTTCTTATAAATCTATTACATTTTTCAGTTTTTTTTAAATGAAAATTAAAATGACATTATTAAGCTGTGAATTTAATTGTAACTGAATGGGAAAACAATTGTGCACATAACAAAACGGAGTTGGGATCAAACTCGATATTACTTTATTTTATGAGTCTTTTGTTCAAAATGTGTGCTTTTTTTATTAGAACTAGCTTATTTCAAGTACTAAGCATTTTCAGATATACAATTTCATACATACAAATAATTCTAGAAATAAAAATTGTAGTGATTTTTTTTTTTTTACCAGGCCATTTGTAAAATTTAACTCTACTACTTAAGACCTAAACATACAAGTATTCTTCATCATGGTATCCGTTATAACGCTACGAGCGATCACATTCTGGCATTTCTTCCTTTCCCCAATCTCCTTCCTTGTGCTATCTTATAGTATCAATTACAGAAGCTACTTTAAAAAATGTTGATTACATCTACGCGTGTCCTTAGGTCAGTCTATTCCTGAATGTTAATTAATGACTTAAATCCTACTAACGCATTTATTATCCCGGCTGTTTCAGACAACTCAATCCATGCTTTAATAATACTAGGGAAGAAGGAGTATTTGTACACATTTTTCCTAGCATATGGAACAAATAATGAGCCTTAATATTTTTTCGACTTTCGGACTGAGGAGTATCCAATTTGAATTTCTATGTTTACTGGGATTTTGAATATCGTTATTTTTAGGGCACCCAAATCAGTCCCTGGCATTAATTGGTGGGAAAACAAAGGATGGTAGTGGTTGAACTGGCTGCATTACACCTTAATTAACCCCAGGCCACCGAAGCAGATGACTTTGACATCAAATTCCCCATAGATAACAAGGTCCGAAATGGTAAATTTACTTTTAATTAGCTTCAGAAGCTTTCTTGTTGAGAAATATGGGAGACTTGGGCAAAAACACTGCACGATACATGCATTCTATTGACAGCTTTAACTAGTAACAAAACTAGTTCATGTGTATTGATTGCGAACTTTGCGCTTAACGTGGTTTCCTAGTGCCTTATTAGTTTGCTTCCAAACCATGCTGTTAAAAGTAAAGTTGTTTGTCATTTTGCCTGCAACATGACACTCTTGTTAACCGTAACCTGTTAACCTATTAATATTTTCTACCCGATAGAGAACAAACCTCCGAAAAGGGTTTAATCGATTGTATTTTTCATCAGCTTTCTTTCTTTTTTTTTTTTTTTTACTTCTTTGCAGACGGTATATATTGAAGATTTTAATCAGTTTACTGCCCAGTTTGAGAATCTGACAAGCTCAGCGTGTAACAAGATAGGTAAATATAGAGGCTAAATTGAAATTGAAGTTTTAAAAATTAATTACTTCTATTATTTTTTTTTTATTATTTTGTAGCATTACATGCTGTTTAACATGTCTAGAAAATAGTTTTGTATTACAAAGCTTATATCAACTCACACGAAGTCTGTCTATCTAGTAAAAAAATTTGAAAATATTATTTTTTTGTCCAACAAAACATGAATCAAATGAGAGAATGGGGGGGGGGAACGTCAGTTAATTACTGGTAATAAATTATTTTGTTTAAACTAAAAAGGGACATAACTTCTACTTTATTGAGACATATAGGTGTAAATGTGGATCTCTTCCCCTTAGATAAGATAATTGTTCTTGTTAAAATCCAGTGAAGTAGTGGTGTAATGTGACCGTATTACATTGTATATTTCAATTATATCTATTCCGCCCTAGAAACTTCTGTGTGCCGAAGTCCAATGGATCTCATGTTTGTCATTGATGGTTCCAACAGTCTAGGGGAAGATAATTTTAATCGAATCTTAACAACTGTATCTACTGGTAAGTTTGAGATCATTGTATTACAAGGTTTATATTAACTCTCTCCCATCTGCATGTCTGGTAAACATTGTGTAACCCTTTTTTAGATCAATTTGAAACTTTTCATAATTGTTCGTAACCTATCGCTCACTGTGCATGAATTGATTTTAAATTGATTTAAAAAATTAAACAATTAGTTAATTAGTTATTGGTATATGATTAGTGTTGTTTTGAGTAGAAAAAAGGGGATTTAAACCTTGCAATATTGAGATTAGTGGCAGTGATTTTGTGGCTCTTTTCCTTAGCTAAGCTTTATGTTTAAAATAGTCTTTTTTTAAGACTTTGTTTTTGACATTTTCATCAGCCACCTTTGCCAAACTTACAACGACTCTTTCCTAAGTATTTGAGGATTCTTTTTATTAATAACATTTGACCGGAGGTACCTGAGGGATTTTGCAGGATGAGGGGTGCAATCTTTGCTTAAACCCCGTTCTGGCTGTTAATCATTACATAACAGCCATCTTAACCTCAGCTGAGTAGCTTGTCCATGTCTAAACCATATTATATGTATTCGCTGACAATGGCCTTTGATACAGACAATAACATTCAGAGCTTATAAGCTGACACTCCCATCATAAATTTCGCTGACAACACAGCAATCATTGGCCTTATTGCAGAGTATGAATAACTTTCTAATTTTAAATGTTCAGAAAACTAAAGAAATGATTAATGATTTTAGAAGAAACAAAAACCATATTGCAGAGCTTCAGATAGACAACGAAAACATGGAGCAAGTACAAGAATATAAATATCTAGGCACAACTATCAACAACAAACTGAAATGAAGTGAACACTGTCAAAATCTATACACGAAAATTCACCAACGACTCTTCTGTCTCAGAAAGATAAGAAAATTTAACTTAGACAAAACAATAATCAAACTCTTCTACACAGCAACCATCAGCAGTCTTATTAACTTTGCCATCACTTGCTGGTATGGTAATAGGCCCTACTTCACTGGCACAAAGACTTAGAATAAATAGACTAATTAAAAAAGCCTTGTATATCACTCAAGTACAGCTACAATCTCTTGAATAGATTTTCCGAGAAAGATGCCTTTCCAAATTACTCACGATTCTTAAGGACAACCTGAACCCATTAAACAACTGTTACATAAGATCTGAACGAAGTGGTCGTCTCCATTAGGACTAAAACTGAAAGATTTAAAAACTCCTTTATTCCACTTTCGGTCAGAGTGTTACGAGATCATCTGTTGTCATCGAGAAGTACATAGAAGTCAAATTCTTAAAGCGCTGGTTGTGAGTGTGTATGTGTGTTCGTATGTGAATGTTGTTCGAAGTTTTCATCAATATTATATTTGTACAGTAGTTACGCTGAGGTTGTCAATTGTAATCAAACTGAATTTCCATTGGATTGGATCAATAAAAATTATCTATCTATTATTATCAAAAAAGTCTCGAATACAATCGCACAAACAAACCTAACACTCAAAAGACATTTGCCAGGTACATGAGATATCTGTAGTTTCATCATTCAAAAGACAACTACACTGTTCGCCGCATAAACAATAGGATAGCCTATTTCAATAATGAATTGTCCTTACAACTGTACTTCAGTGGAAGCGCTACTTGTTAAGTTGATACTTGGATGTTAGTTGATATGATGGTGAAAAATGGCCCAAAAATATGGCTACTCAGAATCCAGGGGGGAGGGTGAAAGAGCAACACCTTGTACATGCCTGCGGGAGCTCACGCAAGTAACCTTATGACTTTATATCTCTTCATAACACTATTTTCCTTTTTTTTAATTTGTTTTCAGCTGTAAACAGTCTGGTCTTAGGACCAAATGACACACGAGTTGGGGCTGTACTGTACAGTAGAACTGTCAACACGTTTATTAACCTAATAACAGATGTAACCACATTTAGGCAAGGTAGATACTGCTTTGACGCTGGTAGTTTTCATCATTCATAGCGCGTAACTTCTGTTTGCTAACGAAATGAAATTATTTGATTAATGGAATGTCCAGATTGGCTAAATAAAATGCTTAGTTAATTAAATGTCTAGATCGGTTTATCAATTTTGATCTTCATATGTAAAATCTCAATTGTATTCATTGACATTATTTTATTTATGTAAATGTTTTGGTATGTCGTTTTTTGCATAAGTTTGTTTGATCACTTGTAATAGTGTTAACTGTAAACGTTCCCACAACCAATCAATGATACTTATCTTGTATGGTTATGGAAAGAAAATATTCGTACATTCATTATGTATCTCATAATCTACCTATCACAGCTGTACTCGGCTTGCAATACCCTGACGAGACCACGGCTACAGATCTTGGGATCGCGAAGGCTGTGGAGCTGCTGACGTCACAGAAACGAAACGTCCCGATGACCATAATAATAATAACCGACGGAGAGTCCGACAACAGGTGAGTCGAAGTAATAAGGGCCCTACTATTGAATGACATCACCAATAAAAGAACATGATTAGAATCGGATTCACCTAAGGGTAACACATGCATAGGGCCGCAAAGAAATATTTGTGACTGACATAATATCTGGACTTTAAAATGGCCCCAAAGGGTTCTATATCTTAAATGGCTTCTGGCCTTTTTAAATTTAAATACGGCACTGGCTATGACCAAAAACGCTACAAAATAGTTTTGAATTAGTCCAGTATGAATAAAACTATGAAAATATATTTTTTACAAAGGCGATATGTTAGTTATTGGAACCAGGTGATAAAGCTCTTTGAATCTTAGGCCTAACTAAGAATGCTCGAGTTAAACTCATGATAATCTAATACTGGTAAATGCGCGATCATGTCTTCAGTTTGCTCAGATACTGGAGACAAAAAAATATAGGTCATTGTGCTGACCAAGGTACACGACGTTGACCAAGGATGAACTTACAGCTGGTGCTGTTCATCAGTGGTTCTAAAATTCATAGGTGTCACTATCGTTAACAACGCAGTCATCACTAATGGACAACGTAGTCTTACCATTGGTTTTTTAAGTATTTCTTGTCGTTCTTTACAGGACCAGGACCAAACAACAGGCAGAGGCGGCTAAAGCTAAGGGCATCAACATCTGGGGTGTCGGAGTGGGTAAAGGACTTGATATGACAGAGTTAAACAACCTGGCTACTAACGGAGATCAACAGGTATCCTTTGAGACTCTTTCTTTCTTTCTTTCTTCGTTTTCATCTCGTTTCAGTCTCAGACCAGGTCTGACGATGTTCACTGTACCACCCGACCACTTTCTATCATAGTCTTTATCAGGGGCGGACTGGGTGTCAAAATCGATCCGGGCATTTCTATACCACCCGGCTTATAATATGTATAAGATGGGCTTACAATTCTGTACCTCCTCGAAATCATTAAGTTTGACAAAGTATCCCTTTCAGTACTTGCGCTCAACGGTGTTAATAATTTAATGGACATATGTTCCTGTAAAGGTCATCTGTTTCTGAAAATGTCATATATTTTTGTGGACTACGGTTTACGAGGGTGTCATGTGGCCAGCACAACGACCATTCACCTTCACTTTTCCCTAACTAATATCAGTTACCTACCCATTAGCTGTGATAGTCTAGATCTGTACCAGTGTAGCTCAAATGCACTGAGTTTAGAGCTGGGTGGATTCCAATATTAAAAATCTCAGTCGTTACCAGGATTTGAACACGGGACCCCTCGGTTCGTGAGCAAAGCCATTCCACTCAAGCCATCCCGCTTTTAGTCTGCGGGTGTAAACTCTTCATCAAAGGGAAATGTGTTCAATGAAATGAAGCATTACACTGTAGGGTTTGACAAGGTTATTTAAACACAACGCTTAAAGGGTCACTTTCATAAGGGAATTTATAAAACCTTTAACAATTCATTGCGGCCATTTCGGTGGCCCTACCTCCCATTTGGGTACCGGCCCAACGGGCAATAGCCCAAATGCCCATATAGCCAGTCCGCTCCTGGTCTTTATTTTAAACTACTGTGTGCAACAAAGACTTCAGAAATTTAATTCTACTGTGCTGAAAACTAACAAAAATGAAAATATACTGTTTTAAATCGTAGCATAACAACACCTCATGTGTTTAGCACACAAAATAAAATAATAACTCAATTATTATAGTTTTTTTTTTGAGTCATCAGTGAAATGTTCTTATGTTGGCGAAACGAATTAAAGTTGTATTATTTAGAATAGAATAATAGTAGGAACGAAGATAAATTTGCAAATTAGATTGTACACGTCAATAATTTATTTGTCTTGTAATAATAGATGATATATCTCATTCAATTACAAACCTTGTTTCTCGATAGGTTTTTGTTTTTTATAGTTTATGTTTATATTTATGGTCGTTATCATTTCAAATAATATTTTAACACCCAAGTTTGACTTTGCAACTATTTCTTGGCGTATTTTTTCAGACAGTTTATATCGAGGACTTTCAAGAGTTCACAGATCAGCTGGAAAACCTAACCACAGCGGCATGCAAT
>JADKLZ010001483.1:23990085-24006806 GCA_021533235.1 Biomphalaria straminea
GACCTTCAAGTGCGGGACTTAGATGAAGAGCGTAGGGCCGGAGACCTTCAAGTGCGTAACTTAAATGAAGTTCGTAGGGCCGGAGATTTTCAAGTGCAGGACTTAGATGAAGTGCGTAGGCCCTGGAGATCTACATGCAAGTGGTGTAGCGGATCAAGCGTACGAGCCAGATGAAGAAAAAAAATGGGAAGAAATAGTACAGGTAAAGTTTAGTGAATGAGAACTTGAGTTCCTGCAACAGCTCACAACGTACACATTCGTATACACACTTTCTTATCCTAGTTATCTTAGCTACAAGATTGGATAAATACTATCTATTTGTATATTATCGTAGTTATCTTAGCTACATTTTTATATAATACTATCTTATCGTAGTTATCTTAGCTACAAGATTGGATAAATGTTCACTTTTTTGTAGTTCTCTTAGCTGCACAATTGTATAAATGCTCTCTTATCGTAGTTATCTTAGCTACAAGATTGTATAAATATTCTCTTATCGTATTTATCTTGGCTGCAAGATGTATCAATCACTTCATGTGGTGTACTATGACGTAATTCCTTATGAAGTCCTCTGTCTTCAGCAAAAATTTTAAGATGTCACAAAGCTGTCACCCTGGATGGTCAAAAGAGAGTTTGTTTATCGTTGTTAAATTATGACCACTTTTGGAATACCGGTGGATATTTAGGGAAATGGGGGGGGGGTGACTAAGTGACGAGCTGAGAAATTTGATTTTAGAGAAGACAAGTAACGCAATACTTCGACCTTACACTTCGACCTTACACTCTCGATCTAAAGTACATCTTCGTCTGCAGACCCCTTGGCACAATTCTGCTTTTCGGATGGCCAATAACTAAGAGTCCAGAGACATTTGTCTACACATTTGTCTACTCAAAGTAATTTAGCTAAAGTTGATTTTGAAGACATGCTTACCATAAAAATCCTGCGAGGGTCCTTTTTTATGCAAAAGGAAAAATCACACAGTTTGGTTTGGAATGAGCAATGTGACTCGAAGGAATTGCTAGTTGAATCTGCAAGAGGCTCAAACTAAAACATATTGCTTGTCTTACATATTAAAGGAGTACATTCGTCTAGCTGTTTTTTGTGTTTAATTTTAAATTAATAGAGTTGACTTGCTCGTTAACCGTTTGCCAAATAAACAGATGATCTTAACATCATCTGTTCTATAGATTACAAGATCTGAAAGTGGTACTTGACTTTACTTTCCGAGTGGCAATGTAAGGACCTGAGGGTCTCATTTTTAATTCAGAATTCTCCTCCTGTCTATCTGAGTAAGGTGTATGAAATTCTACTGCTTTATCCATTTCCACTTCAAAGGCCTCTAACAAAAATATTTCATCAGTGCATCGTGCCTGCTTTATAATAATAATAATAGGCTTGTCTTCGAGTCCGAAGATTAGTGAGGAATACAGTGTTTCCCGTGGCTGTGCAGTCCCAGCTATGATCTACATATTTTGCCACATCCAGGGCATGCAAAACCATTGTCCGCAGGTGGTCGGTTTAGATTTTCTTTTCGTCGTCTGCGTTTGTCCTCGGCGGCAGATTTTCTGCTTTATAATACCAATTAAACATAATACGTACATATACTGTAAGATACGACTTAAAAGAGAGTACTAAGATATGTGTACGGTTCGGAATCTGAAACTGGAGACTAGCGAAATAAGCCCAAGCGGCATGTCATCAGAGAATGACAATCAATACCAAGAGTTACCAATTAGTCAATTAGTTACTGATGATTAAATATGTTGTTGAAACCAACTACAGAAGTTAATCCTTCAGTATTTAAAAATGTGTAGGGGTGTTGTCACCTTAGATCACCAAACACATAGTCCCTCCAACACTAAATCTTGAAACAAGTTGAAACTTTTAATCATTTCTATCGTGCCCATAGACATAAATAAATATAGACTGGAAAAAGGAAGTAACTTTATGTAACTTGAAAACATGTATATCTATTGTATTCGGATTTCCGAATTATGAAAAATTTAAAAATTACATGATCTTCAGTATTAGAGATTAATCAAAATTTATAGACATAAAATAAAGTACACACAATTGCAATTCACAAGTTTTCATTTCATAAAACTCTCTTATTGGTCAGTCTAAATTTATTTATGTCTATGATCATGCCTAACGAAAAAGGAATGTATTTAACAAATTAATTAACTATTCCATTAATTAGAAAAAAAATATATTACGATTTATTTCACATAAGGGAAATAACTTCTACATCATATATAGTTGTAAGTACGGAGTTCTTTAACATAGCTAAGTTTTTTTTTTCTAAATTGATTTTTAAAATGTATTGCTTCATTTACTTCTCTATTCAAGAAACTTGAACTAATCATTGTATATTTCAGATAATGAGAACAAGCAAGATGGACTCAACAGCCACTATCCATTATCTGTTCATATTTACTTTACTATTGAAACAATAAAAAAAAAAAAAAGTATTTCTGTCCTGCTGTTAAAACAATTTTTTTTTTTTTTTTTTCAAAATTATTTTCTGTTCATACTTAACTTGCACTCTTCCTAAAAACTTTTCACTCGTTCAAGCATTAAAAATGTACAAAGCTATAATTAATTATTTCCCAGTGGAAAAATGGTTATATTCAAGGAGATTTAAAATGTATAGTAATTGTCACTTTTTCACTCTTATTTTTAATACTTTTGAGTAGGCTGGAGTACTTTATGCTAGGAACTGTCTATATATTGGATTTATATATTTAAAATATTGATAGGATTATAAGCCAGGCAAGTTTCATGATAAAATATACTTCATATACCCCGTGCTCTGAAGATATTGTAATTACAATGTAAAAATAAATGGATGATAAGGAATCGAATTATTGAGTAAGAAAAGGAATTGATGAAATATATTGCGTCAGATTGAAATATAATTTTTTTCTTTCAAAAAAGGGGGGGGGTAATAAATATTGTAAATGTCAAGGAATGTAAAATGTTTTATTTTCAGAATTTATTTTCCATTACAAAAAAAATTGACAATGTTTGATTTGGAATTCATTCCTATATTTACTTAAATATCCCTTTTGTTTTGTTTTTTTTTTTTGTAACGATGAATTGTAAAATCTTGGTTGTAAAGAAAAATATTACGAATAAATCAGCAACACTTGCTAAAACCTAGTTCGAGATTGCATATCTTTCATTCATTTAATGTACTATAAACTATGACATATCCTACAACATGATACGTCAGGGACAATTAAAACTGAAACATAACAACCTTCATACGTTTTGTGCAATGACATTTGTGACATAAAGCTACCTGAAGGATTTCGAGTTCCCATCGATATGTCAGCATGTTGATTCGAGATTATGCTCTAGTTAAGTTGTTGAGCACCTGAAGACAGCAAAGAAAACTCTGTGCCACAACCTCCACCCCCCTTACCACACCACGGCCACAAAAGAGATTGGACATGATCGGTCCTGGTTATGGCTCAAGACGCTTGAGGTCAATATCGGACAACAGAACCAGCCCTCTTGCTGTAGAGAGTGACGACGTACAAAAGCAATAATAATGATTTCATAATACAACATTAATGATAACAAAGTTAATAGGAAAACAAAGTGTACATGCAGCTAAGAATATAAACAAGACTTCATAAAAACGTTATTTTTAATGACAAAAATTCTCTGTCTGGTAAAAAGTTTTCACACGACATTTCTCCCACCGTCTCACACCCAATCTTGGATCAAGCTGAAATTATTTCTTTTTCCTGACAACACAAGAATCAATACAAACAAATAACCGATTAGTTAATTAGCTATTGGTAATAGGCTATTTTGTTTGATATATCGAATAAGTGAATGAAATTGTACTTGAATGAGGTGTTAATATAAGCTGAATATTAGATGAATTTACTCCTAAATCTGGGGAGACGAAGACACAATTAAGATCGCTGTCGGCAACAAGCGAGATAAGAGACAGGGATGTCTCTGTCTTGAGGCAGGTACGTGATTTACAGTACTCTGAAGTAACCGACAGATATTGTTGTAATTTTCAGTGTGTATGTACAATATTTTGAAACACGAAAACTGCAATTTTGTGGCTGTCTAAATACTTTTGTGAAATGTTTAACGTTTCCGATTTAAGTGAATTTATGCTTATAATATAAATACTCACCATAGGTTGTATAGAGTTTATACCATCATCTTAATTTGTATCAAGTGAAGGTTAATCTATTGTTGTCTTGTAAACTATTGTTTATCAAAGCGGATCTCTCATTTTAATTATATTAACTTATAAGGAAGGTCAAAGTCTAGCAATGAAATTAAAACTTCTTTTTTGTTTTTGGGTCTCATCTTAATATTACTTCCCCCCCCCACCCCCCAATCATTCTGGAGCGGACTGGGTGTCACAATCGGCCAGGGTAATTCTTGACAATAAATAAAAAAGAGGACGCGGTGGCTGAGCGGTAAAGCGCTTGGCTTCCGTACTGGAGGTCCCGGGTTCAAATCCTGGTGAAGGCTGGGATTTTTTTTTCGGGATTTTCGGGCGCCCTTGAGTCCACGCAGCTCTAATGGGTACCTGACATTAGTTGGGGAAGGCGGTTGGTCGTTGTGCTGGCCACATGACACCCTCGTTAACCGTGGGCCACAGAATCAGATGACCTTTACATCATCTGCCCTATAGACCACTAGGTCTGAAAGGGGAACTTCACAATTCTTGACAATACGGCCCATAAATTGTATAGCTTATAGATTGATTCCAATTCTAGGTCTACCTGCCCTCAAAAACATTCGTTTAATTCTTTTTTTCATGTATCGATAATTGTACGCTTGAATATTTTAGAGTCTTTTTAAAAGAATTATAGTCCCTATGTTGCTTTTTAATCACTCGGTGTGTAGGCCCTAAAAGGACGAAGCCTACTTAAAGCACTATCTACTGATGTAGGTTATTACATTAAATCGAAAATTGTGTTTTATTTACACCAACATTTTCGGAGGAAAAAAAATGGTCAAGAATACTTCTGAAGTAAAAATGAGATATACATAAACAAATGAAATACTAGACAAAACATTACCGAGCATATAGTTTAAACCTCTGTGACTCTGTGCATTACGTCTAAGATTATAAAATGACTAACATATTATCTTTTATTTAGATGTACACTCTTATTTCTATCTTGTGCACTTTTTTTTGTTAACTCTATCTCTCTCTTTATTTGTTTCTCTCTCTCTCTTTCTTTCTCTCCATGGGCGTAGCTAGAAATTTTTCATCGTTTAAGGGTCGGGGGGTTGACCTCTTTCGGGGCCCCTGCATTTTGCATAATATATATTTTTTTATGTAAATAACACTGTTTTGGGCCCTCCCTCATGTGGGGGCCCTGGGGGATTTTCAAATTCTCCCCCTCCTCCCCCCATCCTAGCTATGCCACTGTTTTTCTCTCTCTCTCTCTCTCTCTCTCTCTCTCTTTCTCTCTCTCTCTCTCTCTCTTCACTTCTCTCTCTCTCTCTCTTCATTTCTTTTCTTTCTTTCTCTCTTTTCCTTCTCTTTTCTCTCCTTTCTGTCTCTCTCTCTTCTCTCTCTTTTTTTGTTATTTCTGTCGACACGTTTCTGTAATTTTCTTCCTATAGATAGTCTTTCCTCTTTTTATAGTTATCGTCTTGCTAATTGTAACACAGGGGTGACTCATGACACATCTTTGAGCTTTGGCTAATCCTAACTCAACATCTGGGCTTCTTCCAGACCACACTGAGAGTACAAATATTTAATTAAATTGTATGCTGTGGAGTCTGTGTCGCCTCTGCTACACCTTTACCTTATTCAATGTCCCCGACATGAACTTGCTAAGAACAGTCTCTACAAGCTTCAGGACTACATCCAGCAGTTTAAAGTCCTGGTCTCTATGTCATCATTGGAAGATAAGGGTACAACGTATCAGAAGTTAAGATTCAATTGTATTGCTACGAATTATAATGATAAACCTTTTTTTCATAGTCAGCTCAGATAATGTACAACATATTGTGTATCAGTTTTAAGCAATGATGATTATGTTTGTTTCTAATGCCAGAAAAACAATTGTAAATATTACTTTAACTAAAACAATATCTTTCAAATCCGAATCGACCACCGTCGAAAATGGTTATGCTTACCCTGAATGTCGCAAAATATATAGACCACAGCTGGGAATGCGTAGCCACAAAAAAAATATTGCATTCCTAATTATCTTTGGACTTGAAGACAGTAGTAGTAGTATATAAAGCTGAGAAAAGTGGCACTGGATCCAGGGAAGCCAGGAATTCCCATTATTTGGGGACACGGGGGGCTTTACCTCTTTTGGGCTCCCTGCTTTTGCGTAATATTTAATGTAAAAAAAAACAACATTTGGGGTCCCCTCTTAAAGGTGGGAGGGAGGTCCTGGGATTTTAAAATTCTCTTGAAGACCCTAGCTACGTGACTGACTGGATGGATCCTCCTGTAGAGTGAGCATAAAGGAAAGGTCCCGGTTTGCAGATGCCATAAACAACAGACGACAACAGTAGTAGAAGGAATGGTGGAAATGCAACGGCACCTTGAGATTATATATCCCTAACTGACCACAGCTGTGAATTAAGGATTGGTCTCATGTTAAATGCATAAAAGAAACAAAATGCTTTTACAAACGGGAGGGGGGCGCTTACATTTATTGTTCTTCCCACCCACCAAACTTTTCGAGTGGTGGGGGGGGAGTCCACTATTTATGCAGAAATCCCACGCTTCTCTAGTGTATTCATTCTTCTAAGTATTGATCTGAATAATATTCTTGAGTCTTTAAACATTACCACCATTTTATATATTTTGACGCTTGCATTCTGTGTTTATTTTCCCGTTGGCTGCAACCAATAACTCAATAGTTGAAAGGTTATAAGATTATTTGTAACTGCCCATTGATCAGAGCATATTTCTAATAAGGATACAAAGGCAGACATATTTCTAGAAGTCTTAACCCTTACCCACACAGACAAGCCATTAAAAATGTGTAGGCACAACGGTAGGCAAAGGAGGTTAAGTTTCTCAAATGAAGTCAGATTCTTTTCGAAAGGACTATGTGCTGTTACCGATCACTGGATTATCGCTATTTGCACATTGTAGGAATACTAAACAGATGTAGGCATATTATAAATAAAAAAAACTTAGAATAGCTTAGAATAACTTGAATAACTTCCTTTTTTGAGCAAATTAGATATATTTTATAGTATAAAACAAAATCAGTTTGTTGTCAAATGAAATAAATGTAGTAGACTTTAGTAATAATATTTCTGAACAAAATCTAACTCACTAAAGCTTTCAGTCTCACGTCATGAAGTCATCCCCCTAAGACCAAGTGACGACATTGTCACCTATGTTGCATCATTCACAAACAGTCGCTTACCTCCTTCGCTATAGAAACACACACACACACACACACTCCATAATAACCTGTCGATCAAAGTTTTCTCCAAATGACCCTGCTGATTAAAGTCTTTCTACAAATCACTCTGTCGATTAAAGTCTTTTCCAAATGGAATACTTGGGATGAAATCAGGGGCGTAGCTAGGAATTTTCCATCGTTTAGGGGCCCGGGGGGGCTTGCCCTCTTTTTCAAATTCAAATTTTCAAATTCTACACCATCCTCCCCCCGCCCTACGCCACTAGGTGAAATAGTTGATAGTTGATGTTTGTGTAACGTCTTGAAAATTTGCTCAAATACTTGATCACAAGTGTATTTCTGTCCAGATACCCGCTGTCAGTTCCTATGTAGTTCTAGCTTAATAAAGCCTTATTTTAGGTTACTTTCCAGCGTTACTTTTAGTCATATCACATTATCTTAATATCGTAAAATGAAAAACAGGACTCAATGGGTTAGTTAATATTATTAATGTATTATTATAACATATAGGAAACACATCAATTGAAAACATCTTAACTACGTATATTAGCTTAAAGAAACTTTCCTTCTAATGTTCGTAAAATGTTTGACATGTTTCGGATGTTTCTACAGAGTTGAGGTTCACTTCCCTCTCCTAACCTTCTGCAAGACGTCGGGGAATGAGAGCTGGTAGGGTTTGAACCCTGGACCATCGATAATTTCCGAAACGACTGTCCTGCGCGCAAACCACATGACCGGCTGCTGTTTAGAGATTATAAAGTGCTAATAAAACTAAAGTAAACTCATTTTGGATGCTGATACTCCCTTCACCGATTACGTAATAAAAACACCATTAAATCGAAAAGTCATGAAATCTCATGAAATCAAGCGAATGTGGCGATTTTTGTTTAAAGACTTTACTTAGTAACAACAGGCCTGCTTAATTCTTATACATTTATAATAAATTAATAACATTAGAAGAAAAAAATATGTTTGGTTCACTTTCAGTTCTCTGGTTCTTCACAGAAATCATGTGGTATATCTCCATCAATACATTTGAGGTCAATCAAGCTACTGCAGTCAGGTACTAAAAGCTTGTCTGACCACTTGGCATTCTGATAATTCAAACTCGCTAACACCAGATATTCGTTTTGATCAGACGAAGGAAACTTAGAATCACATTGAAGTTCGTTGGCATAAGGGATTTGCACAATTGATATGGATTTTAAATACCAGTGTTTATGAGCTTCAGGGCTCACCCTGAGGTATTCTTCAAAGTCAAGTAATTTAAAGGTGACTTCTCTTGTATGTGTCTGAAACAAAAAAAAATACTCTAACAATTTGAGTTAGTACATTTTATGCAGGTTTAGTCTACTATTTCTTTGCAGTGGCGTCACTAGGGTCGGTGTCACCTGGTGCGGTAAACTTTGGGTGTCACCCGCCCCCAAGGAAAATATTTTTAAAAATATATTTTATTTAGCTTAATTATGTTGAAAAATACTATACTGTAAACTAACTAACTAACTAACAAACCAAGTTGAACTCTAAATAGCAATGATGCCCAACCTTATTCGGCCTACCAGCAATTTTAATTTCCAACACTCATTCGCGGGACACATCTCCCAAAAGATTTTAAAAAAAATGGAAATAAACCAAGTACGAGAAGTCTATCCTAAACCAACTTCTTATCATATGGCCACATAAATGAGACATCAAGTACAAGCAGCCTTTGTGATGGTTGAAAACTTCATCAAAAAGGTTTTTGCCAGTGGGTGTCTTATGCATGTTCATAAAAGCTACTAACCACTATATATGTTTCTGTTTGTGTCACGAATAAATACAAAGAGTTTGATCAGTATCAGATATGTCAGTGAAGTCGTTAGCGGCTATAGTAAATATTTCAAAATCTGCTGCTCTTTCTCTTAGTTTCGAACGGAGATTTTACATCGTATTCTCCTATCGCCTTGTAATTGTTATGAGACAGCTTCAACTGCATTTTTTTTTCTTTTTAATGGCTCACTGCAAGCAAGCGCATTTGTTTTACACATTCAAAGTCTGAAAATGACTTCGTTTCTTTATTGATAATATGATCCGCACTGTAGCTGGTCTTACGGTAGACCTATTTCATGTCTCTTTATTTTGGTAGATGTTTCCTCAATCCGCCTTATTTGTTTTTGTGTCATGATGTTGGGCGTGATGTTGTTTCAAAAGAGAATACATTTAGTGTTTATAAAACATAGATGTTGACTTTCTATCAGTGCCACAATCCATCAAAGAAATAGTGAGAGCTCTAAGGAAGGGAAAGATTCTTTCAACTCTTTTATGTGGCGACGTGATTCTCAACACTCTGTGAAGACTTTTTGGAGGGACGGATGGAACCACGTCGCGTGGCCCGCGGGCCGTAGTTTTTGCATCACTGTTATATAGCATTGCATAACATTACTTTGAAAGACAAACATGTACACACAAGATGACGAATAAAGACGCATACAAAGCTGATTTTGGGTGTAGGTCACCTAGTGCCCCCCCCCTCTCCCTGTCAACTCTGGTCATACAGTTTCTGAACTATAAGAAAAATTAACCTTTTTTGTCAGCGTTACCTCAAGCGATGGAGATGTCACAATGTTTCATGTGGGATTCGAAAGCAGGAGCCGTCTTTTAAAAAAGTACGGCTTTTATAAACAAACAAATCCATTAGCCTGGAAATTAAAATCCACCTCCTCAATACAGTGTTTCTCAACATTTTACAACCAAAACGTTTTGATTTCTTATTCTGTTGGGCAAAAACTGAGAGCCAATCATTTATTTTTGGGTTGGCATGGGCACAATAGTGCCTCTACATTTAAACAAAAAGATGTATGATTTTTTACTACTGAAAATTATCATTATTAACCATAAATTTAAAATAAAGAGAAGTTATGGCCGAAGTGGTATAAGTTTAGTTGTTTTTTGTTTGTTTTTTTTTTGTTACAATTTTCAAACTTGAAAGATGGCTCTTTCATCTTTGCATACCGAGATATTAGTGGAAAGTGCTTTAGCTTTGTACACTAGATCAGAGTTGCAGACTTCAGATTGCGAGACATTTCTTTTAACATCATCACAGGCTAAAACGTTACACGTCACTGCGACCAGACACAGAAGTTTGTACCACAAGAACATCTTGGTCTGTTTCGAAAAGAAATGTATTTGGATTATTAATTTTCTCTGACGTTCTATAAAAAAGAGAACATGTAACATTTAAAAACTATGACTTTTAGTTTTAAAGCAAAGTTCTATAAACACGAAGTCGCTTTTCACATAAAGATCATAAATCTAATATATAAAAGGAAAACAAAGGCGTATGTATGTATGTATGTATGTCCCCGTATAGAAATCAAAACCATTTCACCGATCTTGACAAAACTTGACAGAAATGTTCCATGGGTACTAACTTAGACCTGTATGTATGAATTGTAGCCCTAAAACAAACTTAAAACCCTTAAAAAAAAAGTTGCCCAACTCTATTACAGCTATACTATTTTGTGGATCTAGGCTTTGTTTACAAATGTTGACATGAGAAAAAGATCGAAAGGATTTAGATCAAGATCTAATTTTAAGAAATACACTTTGCACTTATAGATTTTTACTTTGACGCATGAAAATACAAAATATAGTCTAATGATTTAATTATTTAACAAAATTAACCTTCGAATTTGTGTTTCAAAAGGATTTTTACAAAAATTCGTTCTTTGTATCTGCGAATATAAAAATCCTGTTGAACATACTTTCATTAGACATTACCGAAAGGTTACACATCTCTCTATTCCTAGGTCTACGTCTAAAACTAAAGATGATAGAACTTCTCTTCGCAAAGATAGTTTTAAGCTTTAACACTTGAACATACTAATTATAGTCCATTCATTTCATATTTTAATAAAATTAACATTGAAATGTGTTTTCTAAAGCATTTTTACATGATTGCAACTATTATCCTAATATCCCGTAAATTAAGGTCAATTAGCTATTGTAACTCCATTGATAATTTTTTTTAACGTGCATTCACGCATTCGCTTTACTTACATTATCATTTTCTTTAATTGTTTGTAATGCGCTATTTCACTGACTACATCAGCAATACGTAAGTTATGACCCGCGGGCAGCGGGTAATATCTGTTTAGTAGTCATATAAAATGAACCTTTCACAAGGTTACAAAGACAGTTTGTGTGAAACACACAAAGCTCAAAATCGGCCCGCCGAAGTGGTCCAAATAGAGTCTTCACCAGGATGCAAACACGCCAATGACAACAAACTTCTTTAAAAAATTAGTAAGGTTTTAAAAATATTAAGGACATTAAATCTGCTACCTTCCATTTCTTCGACGTTTCATCATTTTATCCGAAAATAAAATATATGTTGAGAATTGTTAGGCGCTTCCGCGCTGTACCTTGTGCATATAATTCAAACTTAGGTAGCACTCAAATAATCCTATCAAATGACACATGTAAAAGGAGACAGTACAAAGTAGTCAACGCTGATATATAATTCGAAAATACTTTCTTAAGGGAACACTCAAATGTCTACAAATAAATCTCTACTTCCAGAACTAAAGTCGACCTTACGCTAGAGCTGCCTAAAATCTTCTGTTTAATTTTCGATATTCTTCCTCAAATCCTTGTCTTGTTTTAATTGTCACGCACAGTCTCTAAGTGAAAACCTTTTTTTTTAGGAAACAACTTTTCGCGCCGAATAACAGAATATATGGAAGACAACCAGGCTTAAAGTTATAAAACTGCATTTTAATGTATAGTCACACTTGGTGTTCATTTTTTTCTTAGAGTAAACAATATTGACTTTTTACATTCAAGATTTTTTGAGGGGCTCATTTTGTTTATTTAGGCTTTCTAATAGAATTTATTTTTGGGCACTCTTTAAACAGTAGGACTATACAAGAAAAACAAAAACAAAAAGGAGAAACAGATCCTTAAACACAACTTTATGAGCATTTTTTTTTTTTTTTTACAAATTTATAGATGTTAAATTTAAGAACAACAGAGAGTCATTTACCCCTCTCATTCTTCACTTTCTTTTACCTTCGAGAAATAATCTTGGTTAAAGCAAAAGTATAGATCTACCACTCCTTATAACATTCCAATGAAAGGGCTTTTGATCTAGACTTAGGAGATGATGCGCAAAAGTTTTCTTAACATTAATTTATTAAACTCTTGGATCAATAATGTCTTATATTTGTAAATTCCTGAACGTGATATTCTTTTCAAAAACGCGATAGATCTTTTAAAAAGCGATGTTGGGTCTAGATCAAGACCTAGTTCTCTAGCCAAATTTAAACTTCTTTATTTATTTTACTTTGAAAAACTATAACGGTCAAATTACAGTTTTCTCAGTGTGGCCATCTGGTGTGGCCATATATTGAGACAGTTAAATTTGAATATACATCTTTTTTTTATATCTTCGTGTCCAGGTTTCACCCACAGCACTTCCTGCATAAAGTTGTGAATTGAATAGAGTTTTTTTGAATGACTAAATTCGCTCATTCTTTCAATGTTTTCTTCTGTAAAGTATTTGTAAAAACACAAAACATTTTGTGCATCCTGCCCGGCTGATATCCTTAAATATCTAAATCTAAATACTTGCAGAAAACAATGTCTTATAACGATAAGATAAGAAAAGCGATATTGTAAAATAATGTCTTTCTTAAGATTTGTCATATAGAAAGTTACCAGATACGAAGAAGTGTAAAAATACAATGACTATATAGCTACTTACATGCAACAATGTCTTACTAACAATAGATACCAGTATCAGAATTATGACTTTGTTAGTAGGGCAAGCTGCGCCATAGATAGTGTTCTGATGTGAGTACTCAGTCCATCTCAAGTTTTGAACTTCTACGTACCTCTTTTGAAAAACAAAACCTGCTGAACATTTTCATTGGTCGAACTCTGCAACGTCTTCCCCGTGTGTTTTTTTTTTCAACCAATCACTAGTCGGTTTATAAAACGTAATGCTATTGTTCTGTGGATAAACTGGCTTTTTTATCACAGTAGACTTTACGAAATTCAAATCTATGCTTGAAGGTAATGTACTAATTCACCAGTTAATGAAACATCTGTGGTTTCTGTTGGGACGTATTGTTGGATGTATACTGGATGTATGTGCTGGCCATATGACACCCTCGTTAACCGTAGGCCACAGAATCAGATGACCTTTACATTATCTGCCCTATAGACCACAAGGTCTGAAAGGGGAACTTTACTTTTTTTTTATACACAATTTTAGTGTGTGTAGTGTGTGAGTGTGAGATGAAATTTTAATCAGTGGCGTATCTAGGTTATTTGATGCACAGTGCGGCAGCCCCGAAAAAATATAATAGAATAAATAAAACAGAGAAAAGACTCGTTGCTTTTTTATCGATCTATTGTGTATTCATTGTTAAAGTATGACTCATTTGAAACTAAAAAAAAATTATTTAACAGAAAGAAACAAAAAAATTAATCTAACATGCTTTCTTGCTCGCAAAACTATCAACATTTTTTTTAGTTTTTTTTTTTTTTCATTAATTGTCGAAATAGAGTTGCAAATTTTTCATTGTTGATCGCAAAAAACAAAACAAACTACAACACTTCGCTCGCATAGAACCACACTTATCGCAACTATCATAAGTATCTTTTAAAAAAACACTAATTTTGAAATGAATCACTTAAGCATGTTGTCGGCTCATGTTGAAACTAAATCCAGTTATGTAGTGCACCTAAGGAAAAATGCACCAATGAAAAAAAAATTATTCATAGTAATTAATTATTTTGTTTGATATCATAAAGAGAAATACGTCATACAGTATTCAAAGATGTGACTATATATTTGGAGCTATTCCAATAAGATAAGTTTTTTCAAAAAAAAAATGTATTTTGCTTGCGTATTTTAAATTCCCTATTAACTACGAAAACATTCTTTGATAGCATTTATGTATTTTATAAGATTCATTTAAGTCTTCTATGTTTACTTAATAAGCTATCTATACATGTGCAGACAATAGATAGACCCTTACTGTCTTAACTTTGGTCAATCTAAAACGTTACCAAAACTAACTTAAGATACAGATTTCAAAATGTGAGATTGGTCGAGTTTTCACAGACTCATAGATATCCATGGAGAGACAGATGGCGCAAAGTTGCACACGTGTAATTGCTAGTAGACTGCTCCAACCGAGGACAATACGAGGTTATAAAAAGAATTGATCTCTATCCATCAAGGTAATGAGTTCCATTTATTTTCTTCAACATACAACGCTTAAAAAATATTAACAAAAAACCACTTGCTAAAAAGTGAATATCTTTTAAACATGTCACCTAACAACAGCTTTTTCTTAACAGAGTAGGACAGAAAGACATCTTCGTTGATGTAACAAACTAGTTCAAGCAACAGAACAGAAAGTTCATATTTCGAATACACACACACACTTTATAGTACCCTGTCGATCAAAGTCTTCTCAAAAGTACCCTATTGATTAACGTCTTCTTCAAATGACCATGTTAATCAAAGTCTTCTTAAAATGACAATGTTAATCAAAGTCTTTTTAAAATGACCATTTTAATCAAAGTCTTCTTCAAATGAAACTTTCGATCAAAGTGTCCTCCAAATAAGGTTTCAAAAATAGTCAATGCCTCATCCAAAGACAATGTCTCATCCAAAGATATTGATTTCGGTCAAATAAAGTAAAAGAATTGCGATGAAGAAAAAAAATCAAATTCGCGGGGTTAAAAAGTTGATAGTTAATGTTTGTGTAACCTCGTCTTTTGTTGTTTTGTGTGTAATTCTAGCTTAATGAAGTCTTTATAAAGTCTTATTTTAGGTTACTATGCAGTGTTAATTTTATTCATATCACATGATCTTAATGCGGTGAAAAGAAAACTGGACGCAATGGGTTAGTGGGCTAATGTATATTAATGTATATTTCATTTTGGACACACATCAATCGAAAACATTTAACTACGTGTATTAGCTTAAAATGTTTTCCTTGAAACGAAATACACTATTGCTGTTTAGAGAGTGTTAAGAAAACCTGACGTAGACTATTTATGTATGCAGGTACTTTCTTCAACGATATTGTATTATAAACAACATTAAATCAAAAACATGAAAACTTATGCAGTCAAGCGAATGTGGCAATTTTTGTTTAAAGACTTTACTTAGTAATTACAGGCCTGCTTGATTCTTATATATTTATAATGCATCAATAATATTAGCAGAAAAAAAATATGTTTGGTTAACTTTCAGTTCTCTGGTTCTTTACATATATCTATTTCTGGTAACGTCCCTTCCAAACAATCAAGGGGAATCAAGCTTGTACAGTTGGGCACAGACAACGTGTGTGACCACTTGGCATTCTTATAAATCATATGCGCTAACACCATATAGTGATGTTGATCAGACGAAGGAAACTTAGAATCACATTTCAGTTCCTTGGCATAAGGGATTTGCACAATTGATATGGAATTGGCATGCCAACGAGTACGAGCTTGAAGGCTCCTTAGGACGTAGTCTTCATGATAAAGTAATTCAAAGGTGACTTCTCTTATATTTGTCTGAAACAAAAAAAAACAACACCAATTTTTTGAGCTAGTACATCAAATGCAGATTTATTCTACTATTTCTATTTTATGTTATTACATTCTACGTAGATTTAGTCTACTATTTCTGTTTTTAAAGATTTACTCATAGAAAACAATAATTTAGGAATATTTATCGCCAGCATAGAGTATTGAAACTTATAAAGAGCCCCCCCCCAGCAAAGGACCGCCTATCGAAAGCAGCTTAGGGCCTTTTTAATATCAAATGCGTCACTTTTTTTTGGTGTGGTTTATTTTGTTAATGATTAAAAACAATTAATAACACACTGGAAGCATAGGTCTACATTTCTTTGGAATCGACCAGTGACTACTGACACATTATAGATTGTTGTAATTCTAGTTAACAAAATTATGTAAGCATTAAGCAAAAGGGTTAATGTTTGGCGACCTATTGACACATGTGACTCAGACCAATATTACAGTTCAGTACAAAGGAAGGACTGGTATAAAAGTTACATGTTGATATGATGTGAATGAAAGTGTTTCAAGAAAGAGTACGGCTGTTCACACAGCCATTCAGTCAGGGCACAATAAGTCCTTGAGTGAGGAAGTACAAGTCTAGGTTAGGACAGAAAGACAGTAGGGTTTTGTATGGCAATATGGTTATGTAAAGTAAATAAATTTGTTGCCCTTGTATCGTGCTGCCAATTGTGTAGCATTCGCATGTATTTATGTTATATCTATCTATCTATGGCCACCGTCAGTCGCGAAGCGACTATGGA
>JADKLZ010001483.1:24006906-24043263 GCA_021533235.1 Biomphalaria straminea
CTGCACATGTGTAGTAAATGTCTCTTCCTCTTGTGTTTCTGATTTATCTTTTCATTGTCTATTAATTATTCATCTGTTGTTGAACCAGTTTTCATGGTGTTGCAGTCTTTACAACTTAACATAGTGGCCGCTCAAAAGCACATCATCAGTCACACTAATGGCTTAATCAAAAACCAACTTGACCATTCTGAGAAGCACGTCAAAGATGTCATCTTGAAGAATGAGAGACTGCTGGCACAGAAAAACTTGATACCGTATATTGAGTTGCTGCTGCCGAGAATTTGCAGTCGATAGACACACTGAGAAATAACCACATGTTTGGATTTTGGGAGTTATTACAGAACACAGCTTTACGATACATATCTTAATTCTTAAGTTTCTTCATTATGTCTCGCTTTTCGAGTAATATTAATTACTAGTTCAATTAGTTTTATTAGCAAAAGCTGCAATGAAAAGTGTTCATCGTCATCTTATCTATTGCGACGAAAAGCAATTCATACGTAAAATTATTGACAGTTTCTGCAACCACATTTGCAGTTTTTTTTTGTTTTTTGTTCGATCGAACGTAGGGAAGCACGGGCCTGAAGAATAAAGTTAACAATATTGTACAGTAAATACTTTGTTCACGTGTTTAGTTTCTTTTTTATTTATTCATTTCATGAATAAAAAGTATTTACTGTGCATTTAATATCGAAAGTTGAGGATACGACTTTGAGCCATGGGTGGCAGCTTGCACCCCCCTGCAAAATATATATATAAAGAGAGAGAGAGAGAGAGAGAGAACTTTTGGTCATAGTAGTATAAAGTGTTGTTGTTGTTTTGTTTTTGTATTTTTAGTTTTCAATTTTGAAAAATGACTCTTCAATCTTCGCATACCGAGTCATTAGTTGACAGTGCTTTAGCTTTGTACACTACATCAGCGTTGCAGAATTCAGTTTTCGTGACTTCTCTTTTTACGTCATCACAGGCTAATATGTTCAATGTCACTGCGAGCAGACACAGGAGTTTGTACCACAAGAACATCTTGATCTGTTTAGAAAATAAATTCATTTGGAGGATTAACTTTTCTGACGTTCTTAAAAAAAAAAGAAAATGTGCCATTAAAAAACTATGACTTCATTTTAAAGCAAGATGAAATGGGAAGTTTCTACAAACTCGTAATAGACCCTGGGGGTTGGTCTTTCCTTCAAATACAAACTCATATCAAAGTCGTTTTTCACTTAAAGATCATAAATAGAGAAATAAAATGTACTTATTAAAACGAATATTTTTTGCGATGTATAAGTAAAATTAGATGTCTTTTTAATTTACCGAATTAAAATTGTTAGCATCTAATAAAGCGCAACCTCTGTGACACAGTAAGAATGTAATGAAACATTTAGGTATATATTCAAAATAACTGAACCAGGGGTGTCCTTAGCAGTGCGCGGGGCTCTGGGCGAGGGTCATGTGCGGGGCCCTGAGCCTTAAGGATAAACTATATATACCGTACCACATCACGCTAACCGGCAAATCCGTTTCTAACCTTGTAACAATAACAAGACAGTATGTCTGCCTTAACGCTGTGGGCCTTCCTTTTTTTTTTTTTGTTACAAAACATAGAACATTGTGTAGCCATTGTTGTCTTACAACTGGCCGCTCTAAGTGCTATATATACTGTATTGTAATTGTTCTGCATAAAGAAAAATCTTTCAACTTATAAAAAGTTTTATAATACTCCCATGGCCATAGCCTATTGTAAATATTCATTTTAATTTATATTTACACTAGGTTTTCATTTATTTGTTATTTATTTGTTAAAGTCAACAATATTTACTTTTTATAATAAAAATTTTTGTTACCCATTTTTTTATATTTGGGATTTCTTATGTAATTTATTTTTAGAAACTTATTTATTTTTTGAATACTAGGCGTTATACAACAAAAACAAAAAACAAAATAAAAAAAAAAAAAATAACTCCATTAAACCACTTATAGAGCATTTTTTTCTCTTAATAACTTATAATTTTTAGATTTAAGAACAACAGACAAGTACTTTAGCCCTTTCGACCCCCCCCCCCCACTTTTGCTTACCCTGGATCCTGGTTAAAGCAAAAGTTCAACTGATAGGCCTTAAGATTAAGACCTAGAAGACGATTTCAGACACAACACACCCTCCATAAAGTTGTGACTTGAATAGAGGTATTGTAAATGTCACGGATGTGTGTGTGTGTGTGTGAGTGTTATTAATTAGCTTCATAACTATTATCAAGGCTCACTGATAGACTTGACAGAGACCAGACAAAGGTTAGATTTAATATTTGTCTTGTAGAGCGACTGATACGAGGGTCTCGACAGACACAGACAATTATTAATGTTAGTTAGGCGGGAAGCTAGATACTTAGCCTGTATATAGAGAAGTTTGGGACAGACCGGGGACAGCGCCATGTAGTTTAGCAGGGGCGTGTGTCAGGCGTTTTCTGGTGAACGACCCATACAGACTTTGGGAGCAAGTCGCCGAGGTTGGCTCGCGATCTTGGCTCAAAGAGGTGTGAGTTGTTTGCCAGAGAAAAAATGTAGGAATTAGTTCCATAGGACCAGGGTAAGAAAACGTTTCTATTAGTTATTTATTTAGCTTTAGATGTTAGGTGATTATGAAGTAATAGAATGGCGCTTTAGCTAGTTGTTAGCGATATTTCGATTATTTATTTATTTAGAGTGACAGTCTTGGTAGCAGTCCTTGGTGACAGTCTTGTTAACAGAGTGACAAGCAGTCTTAGTTGAGAGTTGCAGCCATAGTCAGAGACAGAGACGGTACTTATACATGCGGTGTTACATTGGTCTACTACGCAAGTAAATATCACTCTAGTGTTGAGCGGACTGTGACGTTGGGATACAAGTTCCGTGCAGAGACTAGAGAGAGAGAGTTCGTCGTGACCTACAGCCAAGTATCTATGTCTATGTGATTATTAAATGTTAAGTCTAGAATCACATGAGTTAAACTATATTGTAGTATTTTAATAAGAACTTCTTTTGTTATGTATTAATACTGTCTTATTATATGAAACTATAGCTGTTAATTAAATATTAATTTTTAGAATGCAAATTTGTGTTCAGAGATCATATTTGAATATTGTGGTCTTTTAATTCATCGTCATCTTTAATATGTGTTTTATCAGTTAAATTACATAAGTGAGAATCATCCTAGACAAATAGCTGAGCTGATAATGATGTTCTTGACAGTAAAAAGGACTTGCTCATTCTCTAAATACTCTGATACCTATATAATTCTAAATCTTAATGGGTGCAAAAAATTAAAAAAACACTGTCTTGTTACTATATGATAAGAAAAACAATATAGTAAAATAATGTCTTTCTTGGTTTCTTCTTATACAAGGTTATCCGAAACGAAGGCGTGTTAAAAATACAATTGACTGTGTTGCTACTTACGCAATTACAATGTGTTGCTATCAATAGTATTAGAACTATGACTGTAAGTCAGATAACTTTGCTATAGCTGTGCTATTTATAGAGTTCTTGAATGAATCAATTTTAAATCTCAGTTTTTAAACTGCCACGCACTCTTCCCAGTTTGAAATACAAAACCCTGCTAAATATTTTCATTGATTGAACTCTGCTACATCTTCCACATGGGTTTGCTTTCAACCAATCTCTAGTTGGTTTACAAACTGTAATGCTATTTTGTAATTCTTTTATCACAGCAGATTTAAAATTCAAATCTTAAATTCAAAGATAAGGTACTTACTCCGTAGTTGATGAAATGTTTTTTGTTTGTGGACGGACGTATTATTGGATGCACAAATTTATTGTGTGTAGTGTGTTTGTGTGTGATGTGACATTTAGATCAGTGGCGTAGCTAGGTTATATGATGCACTGTGCGGCAGACCCCAAAAATAAATAAAATAAATGAAACAGCAAAATGACACTTTGTTTTCTTTCGGTCTATTGCGTATTCATTGTTAAAGTATGACTAATTTGGAACAAAAAATATTAATTTAAAAGAAAGAATCTAGAAATAGATCTTACGTGCTTTATTGCTCGCAAACTATCAATATTTGTTTTTAGAATATTTTTTTTTCATTAATTGCAAAATTAGAGTCGCAAATTTTTCATCGTTGATCGCAATTAATTCTTGATCAACGTAAGTCTAAAAAAACACATCGCTGGCATAGAGCCACATATATAACAACATTTTTTAAAAAATATTTTGAAATGAAATAATCTAGCCGACATCTTTATTTTATTTTAACTTAAGATCTCAAACCAGCCCTTGTTTCAGAAGTTCAGAGGAGTCTTGAGAAACTACGACAAACCGTTAAGGTCTCTTTTTATATTTCTCGCTCCAGACGAGATTTGTATCTGTTAAAGTCGCTTTGAGAATTATAGAGATTAATTTCAAACTGAGGATTCAATAGTTGAAATGTCGACAAAAATTCATCTTTACCTAATCATGATATTGTTCATATTGGGTGATTATTTCTTGAGCTATCCCGTCCAAGACAATACATTTCCTTCTGCAAATCTTTCTTTTGTGTTAACACCTCTTTATTATTCATGACAACCTAACCTTGACCTTTGAGAAAATTGATTCAGTTCTGATATGTCAAGTGTACTGTCTTAATAATCGAGAAATATTTGGTCAGTAAAATTATTACAATAAGTTCGTTTTGTATGTTTAGGGACATTTACGTATTCGGTCTTGATCTTGTTTGTTTCAGGGAAGTCTCGGGAGTAGATTGTACTTAGATATTTAAGTTCACAAACTGTTAGAAATTATCTAGTTTTTTATCTTAGCAATTGTTTTTGAACTTGTTCGCTATGTCTATTGAGTAAAGATTTTGCTTTGAGAGAGAAAAAAAAATGATCTCCAAGATTCTTTTCGGGTATTCTCAGATTTTTGGTGACCGGTCACTTCATCCCCGGTCACTTCATCCCCGGTCATTTCATCCAGTGACCAGGGGATGAAGTGACCAGGGGATGAAATGACCGGGGATGAAGTGACCGGGGATGAAGTGACCGGGGATGAAATGACCGGGGATGAAGTGACCGGGGAGGAAGTGACCGGGGATGAAATGACCGGGGATGAAGTGACCGGGGATGAAATGACCAGGGGATGAAGTGACCGGGGATGAAGTGACCGGGGATGAAATGACCGGGGATGAAGTGACCGGGGATGAAGTGACAGGGGATGAAGTGACCAGGGGATGAAATGACCGGGGATGAAGTGACCGGGAATGAAGTGACCGGGGATGAAATGACCGGGGATGAAGTGACCGGGGATGAAGTGACAGGAACCAGATTTTTACCTTTACCTGCCTCATATATATATACCTTTTTAGATCCATTTAAGTCTCTTGTCTTTGCATAATAAGCTATCTCTAAATGTACACACATTCGATACACACTTGCTGTATTGACTTTGGTCGATATAGAACTTTACTAAAAATATATTAGAATTAAAGATTTCAAAAAGGAGATTGCTCTCTTTCTCACAGACGCATAGAGACCTGTGGAGGGACAAAACAGATGGCGTTATGTCGTACACGTGTAATTGCTAGTAGACTGCTCCAACCGAGGACAATACGAGCTCATAAAAGAAGAGCTCTCTATCCATCAAGATAATGTGTTTCATTTTTTTTAAACGTACAACGTTTAAAAAAATATTAACTTTAACTACTCGCTAAAAAGAGCACAACTTTTAAACGTTTTACCAAATAAATAAGTTTTTCTTAGCAGCGTAGGACAGAAAGACATCTGACTTGATGTCGCGACAAACTAAAGAGTTCAATTAATCTACTTTGAAGAAAGACTAACAATATTTATTTTAAAAACTGAAGTTCAATTAATAATAATAATAATAATAATAATACTTATTACAAATACTCGTCATAAGAGGTTTTTGAGTCTACTGTTCACTTTTTTTTACTTGGATAGACCTATTTTGACGGACAAAACGGTAGATTTTAATCGCTTCGATCTGCTGTTTATTGATAAAAAAAAACTCTACCATTAGTGACATAGCCATACCACTGTCTCATAACTTTAGAAAAACTGAAATGGAATAACAAAGAAAATATGGGATCCTATCTTGTCGGTTCCTGTCAGAGGGCGGTACTGCTGCAGACCTGCCACATCACTAGAAGACTTCTGATTGGACACTAATAAAGGTATTACCATGAATTGTGCTTATCTTTGGCGTAACTTGACCCTGGCAGTGCAGGAGAATGAACTCTTTCGATTGTTACATAATAATCTTTATTATCCATAAAGAAATTTGCCTTACAATTTCTGCAGACGCAAATTAAGATAAATATATCTTTGTACATAGTAACCTAAGCGTACTGAAAACGTTAGTTACATACGAAAGATGATAAATGAATAACAGATTTTATTTTCTGTAGGACGCACTGATATCAGGATCACTCAATACAACAATAATTTACGTCAGTCTTGAAAACGATTCGTCTCTATTTCACATGACATTCAAGTTTTATTTACATTTGATTTCCACTGTCTTATCTTTTCTTATCTCATTTACAGACCTTACTTCAAAAAAAAGAAGATGATTACGTCCTACGCGTCATGCATTTAGTCATGTATATTAACATATGACCTTAATTCAACCAAAGGTCAGGCAAAGAGTCATATAGAAAACAAAATTTAATTAATTATCATTAATTGACTAAGCCCTACTTATTGTTTTTTTTTTCATTTGACTGATTCCTGTAGTGTCTACCACAATGAATAATTGTACTAAATTTCAACTTGATCCAAGAAAGAGAAGTTGGAAAAAAAAGTGTAAAAGAATCCACCCAGACAGACAGACGAAGTGAGGTAACACAAACTTTGTTAATAAGGCGCCTCGCGCTAATGACGTCGACTACTAAACAGTGGGCGGTCAAAAGAACGTCCGTCTGAATCAGGTCCTGGGTGTTTAATGTTGACTTAAAAATTACATTCACACGATTCACGGCGTACCTTTAAATCTTCTTTCAATAAAGATGTTTTCCTTTCTCGTCTCTCGCCTCGTTCTGTCTCTTTCTCTTTCATGTCCGTAGCGCACACGAGGATGCTCAATATAGACTTGAACCAGTAGGAATCTTGTTGTTTTTTATGTTGAAAAAAAAATTGAACAAGTATTGAAGACCCGTCTTTCTTTTGCGTTCTTTGTCGTTTGTGAGTCATAGGTCTTCCCAGAGGCGGCCCAACGATGAGACGGATTTTTGTGTGATGTCAAGTTGAATACGTATGAGTAAAAAGTAAAACAGTTTACAAGTGAAAACCATTGGAAGCTCTTTCCAAGCAATTTTCTAATTTACAGCTAAAAATTAGTTAGATACTTTTTTTCTAGATACTTAATTTAGTTATTAATACACAGTAGGCTATTAGATGTATCTGGGGTGCAGAAATTATGTGCTGTTAACTAGCTATATCATTGAAAAGCTTAACTTTTTTTTTTGCAACAAAAAGAATGAAGTTGACAGAGGTGAGCTTTTAATATTTTATCCACGATATTGATTAAAATGGAAAATGTATCATGAAAATCCTGAGCTAATATTTGTCCTTTTTTATGTCTGTGGCTTTAATGAGAGACATAAATGGTTAAAAATAAAAAAAACATTTCTCTCCTGTCTTGTGGCTAGATTTGATTTATCTTCATCAGATGATTTAAATGTTTGTGAGTGGACATTTGCCACACAATAATTATATGATTCTTGGTTTTAACTAGGTCGTTTTCATATGAACTAGTAGTGGCTGACTTCTTTGAAGCTTTCATTGCATGTCATTTTTTTCTGCGGTAGTTGTCACTTTTATAGACACAAGTCTTTATTTTACTCTCTCTCTCTCTCTCTCTTTCTCTCTCTCTTGCTCTCTCCTCTCTCTCTCCTCTCTCTCTCTCCTCTCTCTCTCTTTCTCTCTTCTCTCTCTCTCTCTCACGAACTGTCTCACTCTTGCTCTCTCCTCTCTCTCTCTCATCTCTCTCTCGCACTCTCTCTCTCTATCTCTCTTGCTCTCTTCTATCTCTCTCATCTGGCTCTCTATTTCTCTCACTTTCTATGTTGCAGTTTTTCTTTCGCGCTCTAACTTTTTTTTTCGCCCCTTGCTGCCATTTTCTTAACCCCCCCCCCTTTTTCAAAAGCACTACTCTGTTACAACATCTGGGAAAGTTTTCAAAGCACGATTTAAAACACATAGGTACATACACACACACTCACAACACTTGTCCAGGTAAGGGTTGGGTTAACTTCATTCGATCATCTATTGACATTCCAAAGTCCCACAGATGCACTCGGCAAGTACTTGAAGTTTCTGCAAATGTTCTCACCCATGACACACACACATGTGCATACAGACACACACACACACTCATTCGAGCAGAAAGAAAAGTGGGTATTAGAATGTTTCGTGACGCCTCTGTGTATGTGAGTGCGTGTGTATGTGTTTGGCGTATGAGTGTGTCACATTTTATTAACGGGCCTAGAGTTTCCAAGAAAAACAATAACGCCTTACCACATGACAGAGGATGAAATCGTTAAACAAGAAGTGACTCTTATAACTGACTGGTCGTATGGTAGGCACTTCGTCCAAACATCTCAATAGACTCGGGTTCGAACGTTGCTTGTTCCAGTTCCTTACCTTCTGTCAGGAGAGAGGAGATTGGGTTCCCTACCACTTTGCGGAAGAGTGGGTATTAGTTCCCTACCGTCCTGCAGGAGAGTGGTCATTACACTTAACAAATTATTTATGAAAAAATCTGAAACATATTTAAAAAAAAAAGACACATAGTGGTCTTCCATACATAAACAAAGTGACATTTTAGAACTTTGTATGATCAACATTTTCTACTGTTATTGGTTTAGAATCAATAATCTCTTCATGGTTTATTTAATAGTGTAGTTCTAAGAAGAGAACTTTCAATTATGTAAGGTTATAATATTAAAGGTTTGAATGCAGAGATAGACACGTTGTAGTGTCTAATACCAAGTTACACTAGAACTGTTTTATCCAGATTTGATAATAAATGTTCAAATTTAAAAATATCAATATTAAACTGAAGAATAACAAAAAAGAAGACTCTAAGGCATGCAATTGTGTATTGATGATGAAGAGACTACGATAAAATGTGACAAGAAGGAGTGCAGTTATTTGCCAAAGGAGGCTATGTCTTATCATTCCATTATCAAACATAATATTATCCATTCTCTGTGAAGATCGTTGCGACAATTTTTGAATATCAAAAACTCGGGCTAGGTGGTCTTGTATTCTTCAGACTTGAAGACAGTTCTCATATTTCATGTCCAATGTCATTTACAGAATAGAAGAAAGCTAAGAATCTTATACCGTAATTTTGATAACCATTATATTTACTGTGATCTAATTTACTCCAAAATCAAACTGATGCGCTCCTTGATCATGGCCACATTCTCTTTTGCTTGTGCGTCTCGGACGCTGACTACAGAACTAGAGAGAGGATAATAGCAAAGGAATTAAGATGCTACAGAAAGTTTCTTGGTGTCCATACAATGACCACATCACAAATGAAGAAATTAGAGACAGGATTATAACAGTGATAGGACCCCTACAACGACAGGGCTGGCAAACACTTTCATTCAGGGAACAGTAACAGGAAAAAGAAAAAGAAACAGACAGAGAAAGCGATGGGAAGACAACATAAATGAGGGACAGGCCTGTTATCGAGATAGGTTCTATCCAAGGCGAAAAAAAAAGGAGTGGAGAAAGATGGTCAACAGATCTCATGTGGTGTCCCAACAGTCTACGAAGTATGTTAAGGGTGGGAAATTAAGATCTCTAGTAAAGAAAATGTATTTTATGATACACTTCAATAGCATTAGTTGTTTAGGTGGATAATGAAAAAGTTTAATGTTGTATTTCGGGCTTTTAAGATTGAAAAAATATATGTATCAGATGTTATTGTTTAATAATCCAGAAAAAAATATATGTATCAGATGTTATTGTTTAATAATCCAGAAAAAATATATGTATCAGATGTTATTGTTTAATAATCCAGAAAAAAATATATGTATCAGATGTTATTGTTTAATAATCCAGAAAAAATATATGTATTTGAAGTTATTGTTTAATAATCCAGAAAAAATATATGCATCAGATGTTATTGTTTAATAATCCCTGTTCTCGTCCTCTGGATTTAACGTTATTTTAATACCACCTGGGCGGATGGGACATAAAATGATTAATTCGAAGTTTTTCAGGATGTTTGTATTTTAAAATTATCACTAAATATTAAGTTATATGATATTATTTTACTTTTTAATGTTTTTTTTCAATTTTGAATAAGAAAACGTCAAAAATATATAAAAACCAAAGAGAGTTACGGGACTTTCCGAAGGAATACTTGACCCTGACATTTACCTTGTTGACCAGGAAGTGTAGATATGTCAGAGTGCTGAGCACTTCTTTCCCAAAAAAGTGAATTTTAAAAAGCTAGTTCTCCGCCTGAATTATGCTCTAATTGATGTCAATTTTGTGAAGCTTTTTTCTATAAACGATTTAAAACAATCTGAACGTTTATAAATTTAGACTCAACTTTCAAATTACTTCCCGAAATCACGGAGTTTTTCGTGTATTAGCAGCCAAAACAAACATCTGTAAAATCCCAGGAGATGTTGACGATGTCAATGTCAAGCACTAGGTCTATTTCCCTAACCTATGTCTGAACTGATGACACAAGCCAACCCCTCCACTTCCAACCTTTTTCCTGCTATTTTAATGTTAGTCATCGCTCAACGTTTAGGCCTACTACAAGATTAGACATGAGCTGGAAAATAAATCTTCCTTGTGAGAATTTTCATCCTTTGGAAAATACATCTCTATAATGATCGAATGTCAACTACATCTTGATCATGATTTTGATAAACAAAAATGGTTGAAAAAAAAAAAGAAAGCTTTTTTGGTATTGAAATTTTCATTCAGAAAAAAAGACTCTTCAACTTAAAGGTTCAAGATTTTCTAGAATTTTAAAAGTTAATTTTGTTTAAGTTCCTTTTATGTCATAAATGAACTTCTTTTGTTTAGAAAAATCAAGTCATTGTGAGCCTAAAGGTTATAGAACTTTTAGCGTATTATCATTTTCCCTAAATAATGTCAGGTACCCATTAGCTGGGTGGACTCAGAGGCGCTCGAAGAAATTAAAAATCCCAGTCTTCACCAGGATTCACACCCCGGTTCCAGGATCGGAAGTCTAGCGCTTTACCACTCAGCCACAGTGTCTCCAGTTTAATATGATACCAAGGATGAAATAGGCAAGATATAGCAATGGTCCTAGAGTACATTGCATTAAGGTAGGTATTCCCAGTACTCTTATTCTGCCTACTTTAAAATCTGGTCATGTAGCCTTAAAAGTATTTATGGACACTTTTTTTAACGACAAGGGCTGACTGATCATGTGGGCATTTGGGCCAATATCTGGTGGACCGGAACCTAGTGGGCAGGTGGGCAGGTGGGGGCGTGTGCGATTGGAATCATGGCGATAGGTATACATGGATGCCCATCATTCAAAATATACATAGCATAACAGCCGGTTAAACGTATAGAATGGTCATGCATGAGCCGAATTAGGCATGCAACCTGCCCTTGATTTAGAATGTATAACATTATATTTTATAACTCATATGTTGTGGAGTACAGTATGTGTAAAAAACTTGTATTCATTCATTTGTAGTAAGTTTTTAAATCGGTTACTTTAAGGCGACCTATTAACTTCTTATGTTTTTATCGTCTGAACCAATGTATCCTTGCGCCATCGGACTCTAAGATTCCAAAGTAGTCTACATTAGCGTAAGAAAAGTAAGTCAGAAAAACATGCGGTGTCAAAGTTCACTCTATGTTTAGCAACCAATCGCAAATCTCAAGAGTGACATCTTACGGTACCTAAATGTTTAAAAATAGACTTCCTTTCTTAACTTTCACCGTACGCCATCCTTGTGAGAAGAGAAAAACGTAAGGAATGGCGTCATCACTTTACGTGTAATGTGGGCGGGTGGGATTGAATATTAATGAAAAGGGGTGAGGGCCTCTATCTTTTACCGAATAAGGAATGCCTAGCCTTTTAAATAACAGTGAACATTTTAATTTTCTTTCATTATTTTAGTTATCAGTTTAACTTAAGAAGCAGAGGACTAAATATATAGAGGCAATATTTAAAATATTTTTTTAGATAGTAATAATAATAAGACTTGTCTTCCAAGATTGTATTAAGTATTTTAATCTCAATAAATATCAGAGAGTTTTATTTAATGTAAAATAAGAGATAAAACAACAAAAAACATTTTATTATTTAATAGTAAGATACAAAAACAAGTCCTTAAAAAAAAAAAAAAAAAGTGTAGACAATTTGTCTAGAACCTAAGGAGACTATTACCAGTGCAATAATAAGAAGTAAGTAGATTATTGTATCCATTTGTATGACATTTACAACATTCCATGAAAATGTTATTAAGTTTATTTTTTTATTATTATTTACTTTTAAAAATACATTTTCCCCTTTTTTGTTTCCATACTTGCTAGTTAATTATTTTCGAATATAGGTTGTGCTCCAGTTATTGAGCTTATAAATAAGAAAAAAAATCAAAACTTATCAAATTTATCATGTAGTATATTTTTTGAATACTATGTATTTGAATATTTTTTTTTCTTTCAATTCAAACTTCAAGAAATGAAATAAACGCGTTGCGTGCCTCTGATGAACAACTGAGTTGTTACCCTTCTTACATTGCATCGTCTGCTGAAGATCGAGTCCAACTTAACATAGTTTCATAAATAAAAGCGCGGGAAATGTTGCCAATATTCTTCAAATTCTAATTACAGGTCAAAATGAGGACACTAGAGAGGATGACGTATTTGACTTCACTGTTTATCATATTTACCTGTAACAGACTCACGCAGCAAGCAGGTAACTTAGTAACATCTTCAGTTATTTTCTCTGACCATAGACTTACAGTCCAATGTTTGGATAGCATTAAACTTTGAACTAAAATAAAAAGTTGCAATCATTCATTTTCATATAACTTCATTTGATGTTTCACTCTGTCTGTCTGTCTGTCTGTCAGGTACAATTTTAGCACACGTTATTTCTCCCACTTCCGTTTGTCGGATTAAGTTGAAACGTTGCACAATTAATCACTTTACCTATAAAACTTAAACCAAAAAAAAAAATTGTTAATCAAATAATGAATGGTCATTAATTAATTTGGAGGCGCGGTGGCTGAGCGGTAAAGCGCTTGGCATCTGAATCCTGGTGAAGACTCGGATTTTTATTTCGGGATCCTTGGGCGCCGCTGAGTCCACCCAGCTCTAATGAGTACCTGACATAAGTTGGGGAAAAGTAAAGGCGGTTGGTCGTTGTGCTGGCCACATGACACCCTCGTTAACCGTAGGCCACAGAATCAGATGACCTTTACATCAACTGCCCTATAGACCTGTTACCTGTTACCTGTTACCTATCCCTTAGTCTGGTGGACCGTTGGGGCGCCAAGCAAGACATGTGGACCATCTTTCTCCAATCCTCTCTATCCTTTGCCCTGATTAAAACCTCGTTCAATGGTAGGCCTGTCCATTCTTTGATGTTGTCTTCCCACCGCTTTCTCTGTCTGCCTCTTCTTCTTTTTCCTGGAACTGTTCCCTGGAGGAAGGTCTTAGCGAGTCCCGAAGATCTTGTTACATGGCCATACATTTTAAGTTTTCGTTTCTTCACAGTATTTAGCAGGTCATCATGGGGTCCGATCGCTGCAGTAACCCTGTCTCTAATCTCTTGATTTGTGATGCGGTCTTTAAATGTGATGCCTAGGATCCTTCTGTAGCATCTCATTTCCATTGCTAGGATCCTCCTCTCTAGCTCTGCAGTCAGCGTCCAAGACTCACAAGCATATAGAAATGTGGCCATGACCAGGGAGCGCATCAGTCTGATTTTGGTGCCGAGGGCTAAGCCTTTGTCTTTCCATATCAACTTGAGTTTAGAAAGGGCCGCTGTGGACTGTGCTATTCGGACCATTAGTTCGGGCTTTGTTCCCTCATCCGAGACAATAGCTCCGAGGTATTTAAAGCTGCTAACGCTAGTTAGCTTTTCGCCTCCAATACTGATGGCCTTTGTAAAGCCCTGTTGACTATTGGTCATGATTTGGGTTTTTTCTGCATTTATTTGCATGCCATAAGCTGCTGAAGTCTTGTCAATGCGCATCACTAGGTCGGCTAGTTCGTCTTCTGTCCCTGCTAGGCCATCAATGTCATCTGCGAAGCGCAAGTTTGTAACTTTTCTTCCTCCAATGCTTACAGTACCTTCAAATCCTTCGAGAGCATCTTCCATTATTCTTTCAAGGAAGATATTGAAGAGTGTTGGTGAAAGGAGGCAGCCTTGTCTTACTCCAACTGTGGTTTTGAACCATTCCCCAATATTGTTGTTGAAGTACACCGCACTGGTGGCATCCTTGTATAGGTTCTGGATAACTTTGGTTATGTTTGTGTTAATGTTATATTTTTCCATTGTCGCCCAGAGTGCCCCGTGCCATACTCGATCGAAAGCTTTCTTGAAATCAATAAAGACATGGAAAAGATTCTCTTGGTGTTGGAGATATTTTTCACAGAGTATTCTGAGGTTTAGGATTTGCTCTGTTGTGCTGCGACCATGTCTAAAACCCGCCTGTTCTTCAGATATGATTTTGTCTGCTATCGGTTTTAGTCGATTTAATATAATTTTTAACAGCACTTTGCTGGGGTGGCTTATGAGGCTGATGGTGCGATAGTTTTGACATAGTTGTAAATTGCCTTTCTTTGGAAGAGTGATGATGAGTGACTGGGTCCAGGGTTTGGGCCATTCTCCTGATTGCCAGATCTTGTTGCAAATTGTATAGAGTGCGTTTATCATGGTTTCTCCTCCCGCTTGTAGAAGTTCACCAGGAATGTTGTCAACTCCGGCCGCTTTTCCCTTTTTCAGGGCTTTTACTGCTGCTGCTACTTCCGAGCGAAGAATCGGATAGTCGTCCATGTTGGAAACTGACGGGACATTTAGTATCTCTGTATCTCCTGAGATTTCGAAGTTATACAGTTCTGAACAGTATTCCGTCCATCTTTTTAACACATCTTTTTCCTCAGTTAGGCACCTATTGTTTTTGTCATGTATCGTGTTGGTTCTTCCATGCTTTGAGGTAGTGAGGTCCTTCACTAGTTGATATGCTTTTTTACTGTCATTCCTGTTTAGTCCCAGTTCAATTTCTTTGCATTTGTTCTCTATCCACTTTTCCTTTGCTTCTTTCATTCCCTTTCTAATCCGTTTGTTGACGTTTTTGTATTCGAGGTCATATTTTGGGTCAGACAACTTTTTCCCTTTAAGCTCCCGTCTCTTGTCACAGAGTTGGAGTATATCCTCTGTTACCCAGGGTTTTTTGGGCGGGCGGAGCCGCCCTAGTACTTCCCGGGCAGTTTCTGTGACTGCCGTGTTTAGCATATCAACCTGTGTGTTGATATCCTGGTCATTGGGGTCCAAGATATTGAGGGCTGCAAAGCGTCCTCCTATTTGTGCCTCGAATATGGCGGCTACCCTGGGGTCTTTCAGCTTGTCCAGGTCAAATTTTATCCTGGTAGGTCCTTGTTTTATTACCTTTTTAGGTGTAGTTTGAAGGTCATCATAACAAGGTCATGGTCGCTTCCAATGTCAGCTCCAGGAAAACTTCTTGTTTTGGCTGTATGGATGCTTGTCTTAAAACGCTGTTGCACCATGATATAGTCGATCTGGTTGTGGTGTTCTCCATTAGGACTGTGCCATGTGGATATACGCGATTTTTTGTGGAATCCTAGTGTGTTAGCCAGTACGAGATTGTTGTATTTCGCAAATTCTAGTAAGCGTTGACCTCGTTCGTTAGTTGTGTGATTACTGTATCTTTCACATGTGCCTTTCCATGTTTGGTAGGAGTCGCTTCCTACTTTGGCATTCCAGTCTCCTTGTACCACAAGGATGTCCTTTTTCGGGACCTTATTGACCACTTCCTGTAATTGCTCATAAAACTCTTCTACTGCCTCATCGTCGTATGTTGATGTAGGAGCGTATACTTGAATGATGGTGATATTAAAGGGTGACGCCTTTAAGCGTATGGAAATAAGTCGACTGGAAATAGGGTAACAGCTCACAACGCAGTTGCTGTAGTTCCTGTGTATAAGAAATCCTACTCCTTGTTCATGAACATCTTGTAGTCCACTGTAGTACAATTTGTGGCCCTCTTCTGTTGATGTTTCGCCTATGTTTTTCCAGCGCATTTCCGAGAGTCCTATGATGTTGAAGTGGAGTCGATTAAGTTCATGTGTGAGCTCTTCAACCTTTCCATCGTCTCTCAGAGATCTCACATTCCATGTTCCTATCGTGATTTTATTTCTGGTGTTTATTTTGTTTTTGAGTGGACCAGTAGTATACTTCTCACCTCCGCCCTGGTCTGTGACGGTAGGCGCGGCCCTTGGTAACCCGGGCGACGGCCGAGCCGGTATGGATATATTTTTGGTCATTGTCTCATTTGGCGTATCGAGGGCTAGATGATTGCATGGCGGCGCCCATCCCTCTCCATGCTTGACCACAGCCGAGTACCTCCATTTTGGTGGTTCGCCTTGGTCCTGAACATGAGGCCGTTGAAGTCCATCCTGGGACTCTTCCGCCCTGGCCGGTGACCTTAATCTAGAAGGCCTTTCGCCCAGTGGTGCCATGTTATCACCACCCCCTCACATGGTTTAGTCCGCCAGCTGAAGCGGTTTTCCAGGGCATGGCGCTTGGAGCCACATGTGAGAGATTTAGGGGTTGGAAGGGGACCAGTGAGGCCGTCCACCTAACGGTGCAGCATGCCGGACCATCAAAGGTGCTACCCCTTTCCAATACCCCCTATGCCCTATAGACCACAAGGTCTGAAAGGGGAACTTTACTTTTTTTTAATTAATTAATTTAACTTGATTTGATTAGCTGAAGTAAATCTTACAATATTGAGAGATACGGCTATAAATTTACAGTTTCTATTATTAGATCGTTATGTGAAAACAAAGAAACAATTGGGAAACAAAAGTCCTGCAAGTGTTTGTGAGTGTCTATCACCTTACTGGCAAGAGTCCCTACGTGAGAAAGACTCATCTCCCTCATGAATTCGCGCGCTATGGACTCACTTTTGGCGTTTTGCATTCATTTTCAAAATTCACAGCGTCTATCTTTAGGGTTTAGTCGATATCGGGGAATCCTGAATCTTGTTTAAATTTTAAAGACATAAAGATTCGAACTTAACACTCGCAGATTCTAATTGTATAATAATAAAAGTAAAATAAGATTCAAAATTAACTGAAAATGAAAAAAAAAAAAAAAGAAAGCGAGGCATTCAGGGCCGCCGCGAGGGTTATGGCCACCTGCAAGCGAAATTTTAAAAATGCCGCCCCCCCCCCCTTCCTCAATATTTTTGTTATGTTTAGAATTTAATCTAACGTAATGACATTTCAATAAAAACTGTCCGGTGTTTTGTATTTTTCGGAAATAGTGTTGCCTACATAATTTGTAAACGTTGTTAGAAGTTTTTCCTGGAGATAGAATTGAAGCATGTTTCAGCTCAAGTCGTATGATTCCGGGGCAGAGCCCTGGCGCTGAGCTTATTCTTGCGTTTTCAACTTCAGAAATTCGTTCTCCTGGGGTAAAAAACGCCTTTTTTCTCATAATAAGAAAAGATAATAATTTTAAATGTCCAATATTAATGTTTTTCTTTACAACGGACTTATCATCCTAGTAAAAATATCATCTACGTGGAAAGTAAGACTTGTCTGTGGCGGATCTTTATTCCACACAAAAGTCGTCTATATAACTAGAATGAACATTTTTACCTATATTTTTGCATACACCTCTCGCAAATACGGTCTACATTTGACATAGTCTTATTAGAAGATGAAGCGACGTCATGTACTTAATTAATATATTTTTTTTATATTGGTAATAATATTTTACTAATATTATTATAACTACAATGAAAATAAAACACTTTTTTTTTTACAGCCACACCCTCCACCCACCTTGTTGGTCGGACGATGGCTTGTAGCGTATAACTTAATATAGATCTACATCTATTATAAGCCAAAACTTATCTACGCATAACTAACGGCCGTTTTTCTTCTGGCATATAAGTGAAATTATTTTAAAATTGACTTTTTAATTACTAGATCTGCTTATAAGGCGGGTTTTCGACTAAACAACAGATAGGCTCATCTCTCAGGACCATTACGAAAGGGAAATAGCCTATATATAAAATAAAATAAAAGATGCTGATACAGATTGGAAAAAAATGCGTATTTTTAACATTAATAGAAATAGTTATTTATAGAATATAAGTTCAGACAAGATCGTTTGGGACGGACTTGTCTCCCTTGGATCCTGCTTTCTTGCTGCACCTTCTCGACTCAACTGTTTCCCAGGCCTTCTGATCATTACCCTTTCGGAAGACATTGATGACTGGTTTTCTTTATCTTTCTTCGTGGATACTCTCCTGGCCGCTACATAAGAGGTCCATGAACTTATGGCGTGCTTTGTGTGTATTGCTATTCTTAATGGCAATTAGTGTCTGGAGATTCCAAAACTGTTTTTGTAATGTCATCAGTAGAGTGTTCCTTTATTACATTTGAAAGAACTATTTGCAGTTCTCACGCTAAAAGTAAATATAAAGAATGTTGAAAGGTATGCACAAGAATTACTCTGATTGGTCGACTTTCTTTTTGTTACATTAGCATATCAAACAGGGGACGTAATAAGAAAAATAAGTTTAAACTTCCTTTGGGAAGTAAAAAAAAAAATTGTTTGACAGGAGCAGATAATTCTCTTTGTCAATGAATCAGTCTTTAACGTGACAATGAACAGCACTATTTAAAAAAAAACTATTAAAAAACTAGAAAAAGTAATCAAAGTTTATTTTCAACGTCGACTAGATTATTTTTTAGATATCTAGAAATGCTGTAAAGAAAAAAAAACGAAAGCGATATAAAATAGTGGCTAGGTACACACTCTTTTCTCATGAGATTCAGATATGGCCTATATCTGTGCTATAATTACATCTACAACTGCAACCTGTGCTAAGCGACCGACACTCTTGTCGCGGGCCACATGACAAAAGGTACAAAAAAAAAACGTAATGAAAATGACCTAAACAATTTTATACTTGAAACCCGTGTCTCTCTTAATCGGATATTTGAAGTTTAACTTTCTTTTATTCTTCTTATCTTATCTTATAGGCCTACAATACAGACGTTACTTTAAAAAAGAAGATGATTACGTCCTACGAGTAATGCATTCAGTCATGCATATTAACCAATGACTTATATTCTGGTTTTCCTGGCTAGCTCAGGCAATTCATTCCATGCTCTAATAGCACTAGGGTAGAAGGAGCTTTTGTACAAACTTGTCCTAACATATGGGACGAGGAATGTGTTTTTTCTTTGTGTCTTTCTGAATATTTTATTAAATTTTGTCTTTGAATTTGAAGATTATGGTTAAGTGTTTTATGTATAATTGCTACTTTACTTTTGAGTCTTCTGTCCTAAAGGCTTTCTAAATTTAGTGATTTTATCAAAGGTGTTACTCTAGTCAAATGTGAATATTGATTTGTTATGAATCTCACTGCTCTATTTTGTGTCTGTTCTAGTTTCTTAATGTTTTCTAGAGTTGAGGGGTCCCAAACAGAGGATGCATATTCTATTATAGGCCTAACCAAGGTTAAATAACATTTTAGTTTTATGTTCTTATTTGATTTATAGAAATTTCTTTTAATAAACCCTAATGCTTTGTTTGACTCAAAGCAAGAGTGGCGTCGTATTTGTTTTATAATTGCCGTTTATTTGTTGTTGTTTTTTTTTAACAGCCACACTTTCTTTACAAATCAAATATTTTCTATTATTATCATGTTCCACACAAATAAAGTAAAGATACGTTCACTTTTCCTGTTACATTCTGCATTCTAAGTCCTTTGGTAGTTTCTTCCGCTTTCCCTTTTCATAAACGTTCACATGTTAAAAGTCGGATCTGGTGACAGTTCGTCGGGCCGTATGGAACCCAACCCCGGCCGGATCTGGCCCACGGGCGTATTTTGGGCATCACTGGCCCATATCATCAGAAATCTATATTCACAATGGCATAATTTTAGGTAGTAGAATTGAAATCTCAGACTAACCTTTAACACTAAATAAACGAGTAGAACTTTATAACCTTTTATTTTAAAGTCATTAACGTAGGCCTATAGCAGAAGAATCTCAAAGCGAGCTTCTTTTTGGGACTGTACAGCAGTACCCAGGAGAAACATTAGAGTCCGAGCAAACACCACGATTAAAAAGTGGCGCCAGCTATTTTATCTCTCAGGACTGAGGTCATTGCTACTTCGCTGGCCTTAGGCGAAGGGCGCCCGCAGAGTTCAAGAAAATCTTTGTTAGCCCCCTCCCCCAAATAAGACTAATGTGTAGTGCGACAGAACAAAGACGTATTGGCCACAAGAAAAAAGGCAAAAAAAAATCATACGACGAGAATTGGCATTGGCATCGCATTGATTTCAAAATCAACCACATAGAAAAAAAAATATAAAAAAAAATAATTAAAAAAAAAAAGAAAACAAAAAAAGAAAAACAAAAGAAAAAAGAAAAAAAACTTTGAATGGATGGTTTAGAGGTCATACGACGAGAATGTGTGGGCATTGGCATCGTATTGGTTTCAAAATCAACCACCGCTGGAATTCGATGTCGGAATAATTTAAATCGGCACTCGCTGAACCTCCAAGAAAACATTTAAGATCTAAATTTCATTTATCCTTGACAAAAAAGACACTGATGGTTCACTATATGTCGTCATAAGCTACATAACTATACAATTTCAAAATTGTCAGAAAAAATATATTTTGTGTAACATATGTTTTAAAAAAAAAATTTTAGTTGTTAATTCTAGTTATCAATTTTCAAACAATATTATGACTTTTTAAAAAGCTATGCATTTTTCTAAGAGGCCACTAAAACATATCCTGCTTTGCTTTTTTGTTTTTAATATATTTTTAATAGTAGATTTCTATTATTGTTCATGAATATTCTTAAATTATTTTTGGATATTTCTAAATGTTCGTGAAGCCGACTTGGTTTCATAACCTCATCTGAATATGCCGTAATTCAAAGTAGAACATACTTTTTATCTAATGACAATTCACTAAAACTCTTTGTGGGCCTAATATTTCAATACATACCAATGAGTTTTCGTAATAAGATTTTATCAATGTTTTTTGTTTAAAAATAGTTTAAATTGTTATATTTGAATATTAACTTTCAGTTTTTTTTTCAATTAAGGTTTACATATCAATATATTAATATATATAAATAAAATAAACTATAATCAAAACGGCGTATTACCGTGTAAATAGTCTAAGAGCTGAGCCGAAGGCTCTTCGAGCTCTAAGTTTGAAAAAAAAACAAAAAAACCTGTCTGCATCCGTCCGAGAACAAACACAAACAGTAAAAAAAAAAAACCTGCGGACCACAGACCTGTCTGGGAGCGACCCGAGTCAATGCTTATAGAGCATTGCTGTTTCCAATACCACTCGGTGGCACCGGGGGCCTCCACCATCTACCTTCGTTGTACCAAGCTAACTGTGCGGAAACCGCCATTGATGAGACGGTCCCTTGAGGAACATCAAATCTTAAACTTTTATGCGCGCAAGATCTAAGAATACTAGATAACCCTTTAATTACAGCAATAGAATAAGAATTTAAAAATAGAAAATGGGAATCCCGAACTCAATTTCTAACGCCGTTTCTATATTTAAATTACAAGCAAGTTTATTCTGTGGCATTTTACATGGCATTGTACGTCTCGAGAGACGATCTTTTTTCCTTTGCAACTTTATTCTAATTTATCTATATTTAGTTTGCCAGCTTTAATTTTGAAGAATTTTTAATTTGTTTTGTTTGAGTGCACCTTTAATTTCTTCTTTCCGCCTTTATGCCCAGCGCCCCCTTACTATACACTTTTGTACGCAGCGCCCTTCTACCGCCCCTTGGCTTCCACCGCCCCCCAAAATCTCGAAAACGTCCCCTTGGGGGCGATATCGCTCCCGTTGAAGACCACTGGTTTACATTATTAAGAATATCAGCACTGCAGATATGCATTCATCGCCGGGTTGTCCATCGCAAAGAGAAGCAATGTAGGAGTAAAGTTATTGACAGTTTTAGCAACGTTAGCATTTTTTGTTTGATCAACCGTTGGGATCCATGGGCCTCACGAATAAACTTACGAAATTGTTAGTTTTTTTTTTTTATTTTATGAAACAAGTATTTAGTGTGAACTTAATATCACATAGGTATGGGTGGCGTGGTACGCCATTTCTTTTATTTAATATTCTTTGCTATAAAAAAGTTGCAGTTACGACTTTGATCCATGAATGGCGACTATCACCCCACTGCAAAATCCTGCGGGCGCCCATGCCTTAGGCCTCAGGTCTATACATTTCTATAATTAACGGTTGGTCCTTAATTTGTTAGTTCAAAACAACTTTATTCTTTTCATATTGGTATATTAAACATTGTTCAAATGGACTAGAGTTTTACTCCTGAATATTAAAACAGGTCGAAGTCTTAAGTTCACATTAGAGGGAGAAGTTTACCAAAGATTTAGTCATATGTGTTTAAAATAACGTTTGGTGAATTTAAGATAATGATGGCTACTTATGTGGGCCTCTTTATTTATGCTACAAGAACACTTGAATTGTTCTTCAAATTAAGTTCAATCTTGTCAAAATAAAACGATCGTTTTTAAAATTATATTTTTCAGATAATTGATAAATACGAAAATGTGTCGCCTAGAATTTTGTTTTAATTAATAGGAGAGGAGGGGGCATCATTACTAAGTCTTTGATAAAAAGTTAAACGCATTTGCATTATTAAACATATTGTCCGAATCCAGGGCCGGTCTTAACAATAGCGGGGCCCTATGCGAAACTGACTGCGGGGGGCCTAGTCTGGGTGGGAATAATGATAATAAGTGAAAATTAAGATTTTGTATTAGAAAATAAATTCAGCTTTGCATTTTGTTCATTCTTTTCTAAGTACAAAAATGCGATCAAGTTAACTTTACTTTACGAACCTTGCAACCTTTGGCATATGGCTGCCTGGTCGAGCGGTTTGCACGCTGGACTGTCGTATCGATTTACTGATGGTCCCGGGTTCAAACCCTGCCCGCTTCCATCCCCCGTCGTCCTGCGGGAGGTTTGGACTAGGAAATAACTATCTTCAACTCTGAAGGAATTTCCGAAACATGTAAAACAAAACAAAACATATTTATATGACAGTGACTATAAATTTAGTTTTAAAGTAAATAAAGTATTGGAGCTTCCATTAAAGAAAAAAAATTCGTCCGATTATTACATTTTACTACATAAAAACTGAAAATGCCTTTTTTATCGCACTTAATGAATGAAGCACATAAATGACAGTTTTGCCTATTTTTGTTTATTTGTGCCTATGAAAGCGCGAAGCCCACTGCGACCGCGTAGGTTGCAGTGGCCTAAGACCGCCCCTGTCCGAATCCAAGTTAATCTATAGGCCTACAAGTTCATAGGAATTGAGAAATTAGCTCATGATGAAGATGGAGAAGATATATATATATATATACAAGCCAATGTAGATATTTTTAGTAACAAGATAGATAAAAGCAAAGTCGTTGTAAAATTAGTGTCGTTCCTTCTGGGCGCTGACGTAGTTAAAGTTAGACCCTCACTTTAGCACTTATTTAAATCAGTTTATTTAATGCTCAAACTTTAACATTTCGACCTGGTCTCTTGGTCCTTCTCCACAAGTTGCTGGTAACACGACGTTGAATTTTATTTCTAGCATGTTACATAAACTAACAGAGCATTGCGGCATCTGATAGATCTCAGGATCTCTGTTTGCTCTTTCAATTTGGAGAGACCCTAGCTAATGTTTAACTTAGATACGAGTTAAGTAGATTAACACAGCAGAACAAATAGGCAGACATCTGGGCAGTTTTACAATACATGTATTCTGACTGTAGGCCCCACTAGCAGTTTCTAGAATTGCACAACGAGATTATTATGTAGGCTTGTGAATTTATCCTTCGTTAGTAAGAGATCTGTTACTAAATAATTACCCATTATTCGTTGGATCTAAAAGAAAATCCGAGTTCTTTTTCAAATTCCTTTCCCACTGAATTTATATTACGATTATTTTGAATTGAATTTAAAAACAAATATATATATATATGTACATATATACACACACACTGCTTTGTCGTGCTGTTTGCGCGCTGGACTGTCGTCCAGGCGTCTTGATGGTCCATACCATTGCCCCTCCAATCCCCTGTCATCTTTAGAGAGGTTTGGACTAGGAAGTAGAACACCTTGAACCTTGAAGGAATATGCAATTTATGTAAAACATATTTCCCCTCTTTTTTTTTTTTTTTTGAATGTAAACGCAATTATAAATTGTTATACTCTCAATATTTGTAAATTCTAATTAGGCAACTTTAGATTACTTTCATTATAATTTTTTTTTAATCTTTAGAAATTATTTTTTAAAACATTCTGTCGAGCTGAAATTCGGCCCATAACCTCGTGCTATGTGGCAATACATTTAAACAAATCGTAGAAAGTTCACCTCATTAATATCTCAGCATACGTGATTGTTCTTTTGTTTACATTAGGGGGGGTCCAGGGGACAGAAGTGATATAGAAGTAATTAATACATATATATCTATATATTTATCGTATAGTGTTGTGAAAGCGTGGGTCAGCTTAGATGTTTTAGAGCGTCATGATGATACTGTAGCTGATTCAAAAGCGGTCTCTTTCCCCAGATCCAGTATGTCACAACCAAATGGACTTAGTATTTGTCATTGACGGGTCCAACAGTCTCGGACCAGACAACTGGGAAATTGCAAGAAACACTGTGTCCAATGGTAAGTGGTTTGAATCCTCATTTACTACTTGTAACCACAATTAGTCATATACTAAACAACTTTTTCAATTTCGGTATCAAGACTTTGCTAAACTGACTAATAGAAGAATAGTTCATAAACAATTGTTAGGGATTACTGCGCACGATAGATCAACCTTTTTTCTAATGTGATGTTTACAAAACGCAGAGTAATTGGTATATGTCTTTCGCTACTACTTTACTGAAGAAATATTTCTCTTTAATTTGTAATCACTTATTAGTTCTGAACTTTTTTTTTACCGCACATCAATCTGAATGTAAGTAAGTTGATTTAAGTCAAGCCGTTATGGCTGCAAGCTCTCTCAAGACATCGGTCGTAGGCGACCTTAACGACCTCTTCCAACTTGTGCCCATGGTCGTGGCATTCCAGTACTACAGTGGCGTAGCTAGGGTGGGGGGAGGAGGAGGAGAATTTGAAAATCCCCTCCGGGCTTGCACTTAAGGGTGGGGAGCCCCCAATTGAGTGTTTTTTACATTAAAAATTAAGTATTACGCAAAATGTAGGGGCCCCCAAAGAGGTCAGTCCCCCCGGGCCCCCAAACGGTGGAAAATTTCTAGCTACGCCCCTGCAGTACTACCTCATTGTGTTTCCCTCGCAAGCCCCCTGCTATACCAATGTTGTGGTCAAAAGTACTGGTTGCTCGCTAAATGTGGAAGGGCCGTCAGCGAGTGTAAGAGCGGACAGCTCTTGTCTCCTCTGGATTTCTTGGATTTTGACTTATCAGCCTATTCTGGGTTCTGGGTGTTCTAATATAGAAAGAGTCGGGCTGGGTGGCGCAGCCTTCGCTACACGAGCTAGGCTCTAACTAGTCATTGCGTATAATAGTAGATCTGATACCGGAAATATCAAACAAGTTGTGCGTGTATGTGTGTGTATCTATGGTGACGGCAGGAAGAGGTTAGGGGTTGGTTGTGAATGATGCAACATAGGTGGCATTGTCGTCACTTGGTCTTAGTTAAAGGAGACGACTAGAGAAAGTGAGAATGAAAGGCTGTGTTTTTGTAGTGAGCTAGATTTTGTTAAAAAATATTATTACTAAAGTCTAAAACATTTATTTGATTTCATATTAACTTGATACCGTCGATCGAACGATTTATTCTATGATGTTTTTTATTGATCGTTGTTAGATCTATATAAGTATCTGTATACACTGTAAACATGAGCGCTAGTTATCATGCTGATGTCTTTAATATAGAACCAAAAATATTATTGATTGCTTTGTACTTTGCTCCTAGCTGTGAAAGATCTGTCTATTGGAGTCAATGAAACAAGAGTCGGGGCAGTGGTCTACAGTAAAGACGTCTCAGCATCGATACCTCTGCAGACCGATGTGTATACGTTTAAACAAAGTGAGTTCCTTTTAGCGTATTGTTTTGTAACATCGATTTTAAATTTAGAAAGCCAAAAGTCACATCTAACGCATACAAAGCAGATGACCATCGGAGATCTATTTCAGTTTTCATTTCGACGTCTGTACCTTTCAACGGCAAGTTTTTTTTCTTCTGTCTAAATCTTTGTTCCTCGACTTACCAGCTGCCTCTATCAGTGGCCATCAGCTCTGCTAGCTGCTTTCCTCTATGATGTGAGTTGAAAATATGGCGCTTGGAGGTGTGGGGGGCACAATTCACGTTTGGAAAAAATGCAATACGTACATAGATGAAGTTTTGTTGTCGATAAGATTTCTTCATAGCCTAATATCATCTTTGTTAGAGCTTTCTACCATATCTCTATTTCAATATCTCTCAAGAAACTACCTTAGTTTACTCCAAGTCTACGTGTCTCTAGGTTCAGCTGTAATTATAAAAACACTTAACAACAAGAACAAAAAACAGAAACTTTATTCTACTTCACGGCACATATCACACGCTACAGTCATTGACCAAACTAACACACTTCCGGTCATTCGTGCGTACTTTCGAACTGACATAGGCCTATATCTGTAAAAATTAATCATTCACACAAACAGACATTCATCCGTGACAATCTGCCTTCCTTGAGACTTCATTATGCTCGCCTATCCCTTGATATTTTTTTTCAGCATTTCTTTACATTCTCTATTAAAAAAGGGGTGTATGTCAATGTGTTGTTTCTTTGTTCTCAGAGGTGAACGTTTTGGACTATCCCGATGAGTCCACGGCGACAGATTTGGGCATTGCAGCAGCCGTGGATCTCCTCACGTCACAAAGGCGCACCAACGTTTCCACTGTCATGATTATCATAACAGACGGGGAATCAGACGACAAGTAAGTATGAAGATTAGCTAGCACTTTCCGTCATTCCCTTTTATGATGGAGAAGATGGAGTTGAGATGAGATTAAGTGATAAGAGCAACATCATAGAATTGTTTTACTGCATTGTTATAAGTATATATAGGCCTATATATATATATAGCCTATATATATTTACCTTCCCTTAGTCTGTTGGACCGTTAGAACACCACACTAGATCTTTTGATCATCTTTCTCCATTCTTTTGCCTTGGATAGAATCTCTTTCAACGGGGGTCACGTAGCTTTCTCTGTCTTCTTTTCCTGGTACTGTTCCCTGAAGGAAGGTCTTTGCTAGCCTTGAGAAAATTGTGATATCACATATATTTTTTTACATTTGTATTATTTCAGACTTAAAACCAAGAAAGCGGCTCAGTATGCCAGATCCCTGGGGATCAACATCTGGGCTGTAGGAGTTGGGGACGCTATCAGCGAGAATGAGCTGTATGACCTGGCCACCAACAGACAACTACAGGTAAAAATGAAAACTCACTCCAAACGAGTAGATTTTTATGGCCATTCATTATTGGTGAAAAGGGGCTTTGGAGAGTTTTCTGTAGAAGGTAGGCCTACTCATCTCTCTCTTTTAAAATAAACAGCTCATCCTTGGCTTATGTTTGTACACCAGATACATCAAATAGCTAGCTATTTATATAGGCCTTTATGAAACTAATTTTATATTTGATATAATATAATGCATAAGATATTGAAATAAGTGTAGGCCTATATGTAGTCTTTGTTGAGCACTGGGAATCTATCCCATCAACGGTTCATTTTTTTTTTAAATTGCATTGTTTACTTCAGATGTAGCCAAAAGCAAAGATTCATTTGTTATATCCCTTGGCTGTCTGTTCTTGTTTTTTTATACGTTTTCTTGAGTTAAGGGGTTCTCAAACTAAGGATGCCCATTCTAACGAAGGTTAAATAACATTTGTATGATTCCAGATTTGTAAATTTGTTGTTTTTTTTTATTTAAACCCTGATGGTTTGCTTATTACTCTTGCTTAATTCGTGAAATATCTTTTGTTCCTTTTAAAAGACAAGTCTACATAAGGATTACATCCAACTGTCTGAACAACTGAAGAATCTAACGACACTTGCTTGTGAACAGCCAGGTAGAAAAGGTTTTTATTTCGTTCTTGACATTAAGGATATTCTTTCTTTTTTTAAGAAATGAAAATTAGAAAATAAAGATACTGGCCATTACGTGAGATTAATGTTCATTTATTTTGGTGAAGATTGCGTGAAGACACGGGCCATTAAATTTGCACACCATTATTGAATAATGAAAAATGAAATTATAGATCTTATTATTTTGTAATCGTACGTCTACAATTGTAACTCTTTCTCTCGGTATTTTTTTCCACATTATGACATAATTCTTCATTGTAGGCCTACGTGTTACTATTTCACTACCCTGTTATGATTAAGCTTCAATATAAGCTTTCTCATTTGTTATTAGAAAATGTTTTAGTTGGTAGAGAATTAAAAGGGAATGCATGCTGTTTTTATAGAACACAAAGTAAATTTTATACAATTAATCAGAGGCGTCACTAGGGTCGGTGTCACCCGGTGCGGTAAGCTCGGGTGTCACCACCCCCCAGGAAAAAATAATCTTCCCCTTTAAAACAATTAACTTTCTTTATTTTAAATAATAAAACTCCAAGCTAATTATTAAATTGTTTATGGTTTTCGATTATATGTTTAAATGTCGATCTTTTTCACATTTTATCAAATGTTATTGTATAAATTAAGAATGTACTATCATAGAATTCAGAAACCTTGAGTTGAACATATTTTTTCACTAGAGATTATTTAAGAGCTCATTACGGAAAAGGTCTTAAATTATACTAGTGTTTTTCGGCTGATTCTGAAAAAAAAAGGAAAATCAAGGACAAAATTTCTGTTTTGTAGACTTAAAAAAAAACAACAAATGTTTGATAGCGTCTATCTGAATCACTCTGGAAAATAGCAAGAGAGTAAGTCATCTTGCAAAAATTTGTCCAGATTCAGCGACATGCCTAAATCAAATCAAGATGTTGTCTTACAATAGACGGTAGAATTCTTCAACATCGATACGGATATGAGCTTAGGGTGTATATTATCCCCGTTTCTCTTTCTTGTAGCCATCGACGATGTCATTTAACAGGCTGCATTCGGATTCCAATGGCGTAAACCAAACCGAGTTGGATTTTGCAGAAGCGACATAGCATCACTTTCAAATACTATCAAATGTATACACGACATGACGGATAAAGACGCCCTCAAAGTTATATATATATAAATAGGGTACAATTCATCTAGTTCCCGATCAACACTGGTCATACTGATTTTGAACAAATTGTAAAGTTAACATATATTTAGGAAGGGTTATATCTAGTGATAGAGATGCATATCATGGTGTTGCATGTCGAATAAGTACGCCTATCTGAACAAACAAATTAATTAGCCTAGACTTTAGATTAAAATCAACCTACTCAATACAATTATTGTCCCAACGGCCATCTACGCTTTGAAACGTGGAAGGTTGAAAAGAGACTGAGTAGTGATGGCTAAGTAGTGATGTGAAAGTCGCCTTATACTGATTTCTGTAGAGAAAGCTTGCAGCCTTATGCGTCGAATGGCGTGCGAGAGGCTTACGCCTATGTGTTTTGCAACACATTGCAGCACAAAATGTTACATTCACCACTCAACTGGTCAGATAAGATGTTTGAAGGAGTGCCTTGATTTCACTCTAAGTTGCTCGGGACGAAGTCCCGGACGCCAAGCGTTTTTCTACATTTCTGAGCTTCAGAAATTCTTTCTCCTGGCGTCTACAACACATAATAAAGTCAAATAGAATTACATTTAGAAGGGTTGAGACATGTGGATACTAACATGTGAGAGAAATTCAAGGCAGTATTTTTTTAAAGTTGTATTTTGGAAAAGTGTATTTTTTCCTCTTTGGTGTCACCCTCTGGTGGGTGTCACCCGGTGCGGCCCGCACCCCCCTAGTGACGCCACTGCAATTAATCATTAATTAAATTTATTGAGGTCAAATCAAATCAGTTAGGAGAAAAACAGTTAACTTATATTACTACTTATTAACTTATTAGTCCTTTGCTCTGAAGTGTCTCTAAATTTAGATATTTTACTAATGGTGTTACTCTAATCAAATGTAAATAATAATAATAATAATAATAATAACCGAGGGGATAATAACAACTGACCTCACAGATACCTTCTAGGCTCTGGGCATTCCTAGGAACATTCTCGTTGCCTGTCAGAGGGCGGTACTGCTGCAGACCTGCCACATCACCAGAAAATTCCTCAGTGGAAACTGATAAAGGGAATACGATGAATTTTGTCTCCCTTTAACGAAACTCGACCCTGGCTCCGCCAGAGAAAGAATACTCGTTCTTTTCTAACATAATAATAATAATCTTTATTGTCCGTAAGGAAATTTGTCTTACAATTTGTGCATTATACAAAACAAAACATATTATTTAAAAAAAAAATATTCGTTGAGTTAAAACCTCACGGATCTCTTTACGTCTGTCTTAGCTTCTTTGCTTTCTTGAGTTGAGGGTTCCCAGACAGAGGACGCACATTCTAGTTTAGGCCTATTTCATTTGGAGCGGCCCGTTTTGTTAGGACATGGCCAGCAAATTATATGCAACACTCGGTTACAACCTCAAACTAGAGATAATTTTATTGGGAAAATCTTGGGTAAAAGTTGATGTGGGAGGCTAGGGTCACTCTGAGTTAACCGAACATAGTAAACAGTGACCGGCTAAAACTCACAGGGCACACAGACATAATTTTATGCCAATAAATAAAGGCGAAACAATAATAGTCAAGGAAAAGTACTTTCACTTCCTCTTCTTTAAGGACAAACCGGCATAGTATTTTGATTTGTTTCAAAAAAAAATGGATTTAGATTTTTGCCGAAATTTTGTAATTAGGTCTAAACAAAATATTTTATTCAATTTAATTTGCCTAAATATTGATATGGAAGAGCTAAGAGAATTAGATCTAGCTTTCTGTCTAGATCTAGCAGAAATCAAAATAGAAGTGCCCAAAACTTGGATTGAAAATGTGCATGACAAGCACTGAATGACTGAAAATGAAGTGACTGAAGCAGCAATGATGGCATGCATGCATGATCTGAATCTGATCATGATGCTGGACAGTGGATGTGTGGAGATCTCTGCCACTGGAGAGTGGAGACGAGACTCAGTCTAGTTTAGAGTAGTAGAGACTGGTGACGCATCATGTATGGACCTTTCACTCTGGTCTTATGAAGTAGATACATACATTTTCAAAATTTTGATGATAAATAGATCTAGAATTAGAACATCCAGATTCTATATTCTATAATATTATATAATTTATAATTCTTTTTATAATAACTAGATCTAGAACATCTATAGAGTCAATAGAGACTATAGTCATATAGATCTAATTATAATTATTATATTGATATAAATATTGGTGACAAGTTCTTATGTCCATTTTCCTATTCTGACTGATAGTGATGCATATCTCTATCACTTTCATCAATGATAGAAATATCAGACAGATTATCAGCAGACATCTTAATATTAAATATACCTTCTGAAGCCATAAAAAAGCAGCAAGAAGAAGAAGGGTGCTAATTCGTGCCCCTTTTCGCAATCTGCTTGAGACTGGTTTTTGAAAAACAGTTATTCCTGTTTCACCTGCATTCATAATTTGTTCACAAGACTAAGCAAGGGAATCATTTTAACATCACTTTTTCAAAGAAAGAAAAAAATCCAGATCCACTTTATTTAATCTTTTTATGTTAGCTAAATGAGCAGGACATTCATGATTCACTGAAGAGATATTGCTTTTGGTGTATGCATAGAAATATTGGCATGTCATTTTGTTTGTAGATCTAGAGCTAGCAACTTTTTTTTTAAAAAGAGAAATGAAATCAAATATATATCAGGTTGGACTTGATACATTTAGGAAAGAGATGGATATGATGAGATCTGTTTTTCAAAAACCACCATCTAAACAGGGTTTATATGCTGGGGTACCACATTTTCGCACCACAGGCAAGGCATACCATGGCCAGAACAAAGTCTTGTTTAATTTTTTATATTGATTTACCAACATATATCAGACTTAGGTGATTTTTTGTTAGTGTGTGACTTTTTACCCTATGCCATGTTTCATCTGACCTCTGTTTTGGGTAACATCTGAAAACTCAATTCAACCACTTTTTTTGTTGTATAACTGATAAATAAAGAGATTTCTTCATTGGCTCTTTTCATTGTTTCTAAATGTCTCATGTCAAGTTAGGTAAGGATCATTTTCATATGGGTGTCAACCATCAAAACTTGAAATCTCTGACTTTTTTCATTACTCATCCACAACAAGGAACATAAACTAAATTTAGAGCAGTGGTGTAAGAAGGCTGAGGAGTATTTGAAAATCTCCCTGAGCCCCCACTTGAGGGGGGGGCCCAAGTTAGTGGGTTTTTTTACATTAAATATTATGCATAATGCAAGGGCCCCATTGAGGTAAAAGCACCCGAACCCCATATGATGGAAAATTCCTTAGCTATGCCCCTGATTTAGAGATAGATCAGGAAGACTATATAAATAATACATGAAACAAGACATAACTCAATACATGTTACTAGTCTGGTATCTCTAGTTAACAACCTTTATCAACTACTAGGCTAGATTATAGAATTCTTTTTTTCCATGACATTCACAGCTCCTATCTGCAGGCGTAAATTGGATTTGGTCTTTGTGTTTGATGGTTCCAACAGTGTTGGAGAAAATAACTTCAAAGGAGCTTTAGAAGTTGTGGCCAATGGTAAGGGTTGTCATTTTCAAACTGTCAGTATAAAAACCTTATCATTTTCTATAAATTTTTTAGTATAGAACGAAATTAATATTTAAAATCTAAATGTAGGCTCTAAATCTTTTTAAGTCTTAAAGAACACTAAAAAAAAATCTGGAAGTTAAAAAAAAAGTTGGTTTGTTCTTTGAAATGTATTAATATTTTTTTGGGTTAGTTTTTAAGATTTTATTACTAAATTTTGACAGGTTTTCAATAAAATTTTATAATTTTGTCTACTTTCCAGCTGTGGACATTTTTGTGGTGGGACCAGAGGACACTCGTGTGGGTGTGGTGCTTTTTAGTACAAATGTTTCTGACAGTATTGGTCTTCAGACAGATAGCAATACTTTTAAAACGCGTAAGTTTATTAATTTTTATTGATACAAATCCTATCATTAATTAAAAAAAATATATTTAACATTTCTTGCAGCAGAGATGTAATTTTAGCAAATAAAATGTAGGCCTACATGTTTTTTTTTTTTTTATCTTCTTTATTTGTTAACTTGAAATGTATTTCTTAAAGTTGTATTGCCCAATTCATATGCTATTATAAGAAATATGCTCAATAGATAGTTCACATGTTTGAATCATTAAGTAGACATTACAGACACTAGTGGAAGAAGTGACTGATTAGAAAAAGAGTTAGGCTTCTGGACCAAGGATTCCTGAGTTGAATCTCAGTGAGGACTAAGATTTTTAATTTTGGGACTAAGGTGCCCCTAAGTCCACCTGACATTAGTTGGAAAAAATTCAAGTGGTTTGTCCCTGTGCTGGCATAATAGCACCCTCATGGCCAGAAAAACAGATGCTCTTTACATCATCTGCCCTATAGATTTCAAGGTCTGATAGGGATACATTACTTCATTGACATTAACAGAAATGCTCATCTCATTCACAAATAAATAATATTTCTATCATGACTGGAGCTACAGAGAGAGCAAAAATAAAGAGTTTTTTTTTTTGTTAAAACATTGTACTTAAATTGTTTAAACAAAAGCCATTAAGTTTATACACTTCTCAAAGCTATAACTCTATCTGCAGTGTACTTAACATTCTAGCTATTCTACATAGTTTATATCATTAATTAAAAATTCATAAAATCATGTTTTTAATATAATATTTTACTTAACTTTTGTATTTTTACTTGCTAAAAACATCAGCTTCCTATTGGTTGAAGATATTGAATGAAAAAAAAAAGGGTCCAAATATTTTAATTCTCATTAATAAATGAAATGAGTAAAATTGCTTCGCTAGTTATAAGCCTAAAAGTATCTAGCTCATCAAATACTATAATTTAAAACACGGCCCAGTAAATTTATAGGACTATTGCTATTTGAATTACATAGAATCTGAAATCTAATATTTCTCACTCTGTAGGTGTCAAAAACTTAGTGTATCCAGATGAGACGACCTCTACTCACTTGGGCATTAACAAGGCTGCGGAAATTCTGACTGCCAACCGAAGAGATGCTGACATGATGATCATTTTAATAACAGATGGTCAGTCAAACAACAGGTTGGTGGCATTACCATTAATTAACTTAAACTATCAGAGCCCTAGAATATGTGATTTTCTTACCAGCCTGTATCTTGCTTTTGAAAGAAATGGTTGAAGAACTGCCACATATTCCTTGGGACACACATTTGAGACCCAAAGAAAAGCCCTCAAAAGACAATTGAAATTGACTGCTGATAGACAACAACTTTGTTTGCTTGAAATACAGAAAAATATGCAGGTAGCAACTGGGTTTGCCATAGTCATGCAGAACACTGTACTGGTCAGAATCAAAGACATTTCCATTATTATCTTATCCATCTGGTTAAGGATGAAAGCTAAGTGGAAAAACTCACTGATTCCACATTGGGATTTCAAAGCTAGTTGAATTTCTGAATTTTATATTCCTATATTTAAGGGACTGGTGAGAAAATGCGTTCTTCACATTTTGTTTTTGTAAAATGTGAACAAATTTGATTTTGTACTGACAGCTGATCATGTAAACATTGATATCTCAATCATGTGTTTGTCCATAAACTTCTTTTGGAAACTTAAAGTATCCTTATTGATTTTTAAATGTAAAACACAGATCTATTATCAGAGCTGGCCTTAGGTATAGGTAAAAATTAAACAACTGCCTAGTGACTCCAAGTGGTTGGGGCACAAGATTGTCAAACAAAATTTTAAGAGGGAAAATAATGGCTTTACATGGATACAAATAATAGAATTACTTGGAAAGAATTGTTCAGAGAAGAATAACAGGATTAATCATTCTAAAATTCTAAGCTCATAGCCAATATAATGTATTTTATTTCTAGCCTGTAGAAAATGTTGTAAATGAGAGGCATCATTAGTAAAACTTTTAAGATGTAATTGTATCTATTGTCATTTACCTCAGAGACCAAACTATTTCTGAAGCTACTGTGGCTAAAAGTAAGTTCATCAACATCTGGACAATTGGAGTCTCCAAGGCTGTTGACAAATCTGAGCTAGAGAGCATAGCAACTAATGGAAGAAATCAGGTAAGTCCAATCTATGAGACAGAACATATTTTATTATGTGATAAGTTAAGGATGATGTATCCCTTCTTGTATCCTTTTTGTAGCTTATGTGAAATGTAAATGTAGAGTAAAGTGTATCAAAGTTGCCAATCTTGTTTTTAAAAAATTCTTTTCCACTGAGAAAAGTAATCCTTATAACGCTTAAAATGGACGATCTTTTTGTTTGCAATAAATTTAACGTTTTAAAGCATTTGAAACACCGTCTAGTTTTTTGGCTTAAAATTCGAGTCTTCTAGTGTTTATATTTAATGACCAATATAGAGTTAACACAGGCATGGAAATAGAACCTAATAAAAATTAATATTTTTATTTCATCTGAATGTATTGTTTTAATATTTAATTTGGATTACAAACAATAAAAGTACTATTTATTTCTGCTTTTGACATTTAAGTTGATATGGCATGTGTTCTATGTGTGGGGGGAGTTTAAAATATATCAGCATGCAGACTAGTGGAGTAAATAAGCAAAATAAATATTACAAGTTTGTAGACTCTCCATTCGTCAAGGAAAATGTTATGCTTGCTTTAATAGCTTGAGCAAAGACTTATAATTCAACAGTTATTGCCATCTATATAATAGTAAAGTTCTCTTTTGTTCTTCATTTTGTTTTCAGACATATCTTCTCGCTGATTATCAAGAATTTTCAGAAAAGTTGAAACTTGTTACTTA
>JADKLZ010001483.1:24049644-24064794 GCA_021533235.1 Biomphalaria straminea
AAGAGAGAGATAAGAGAGAGATAAGGGAGAGATAAGAGAGAGATAAGGGAGAGATAAGAGAGAGATAAGAGAGAGGCTGAAATGATAACTTACCACCGGGACAGTACTGTCTACCCACATATACGTGATTTTGACAGCCATAAAATGAACTACACCCAGTCTCTACATCTGGATAATATCCATCAATGAGTTCACTGCAATCCACTGGATAACCGCAACTGGTGGTATTTGTAATACTTGTGCTGTGAAAGACAAATTTATACAGATAAATGTGGCCGAGCGGTAAAGCGCTTGGCTTCTGAATCGGGGGTCCCGGGTTCAAATCCTGGTGAAGACTGGGAATTTTATTTCGGGATCTTTGGGCGCCTCTGAGTCTACCCAGCTCTAATGGGTACCTGACATTAGTTAGGGAAAAGTAAAGGCGGTTGGTCGTTGTGCTGGCCATATGACACCCTCGTTAACCGTAGGCCACAGAATCAGATGACCTTTACATCATCTGCCCTATAGACCACAAGGTCTGAAAGGGGAACTAACATAAAACGAAGACATGTTTTAAGTAATCGTAATCTTTGATGCCCTGTTCGTTTGATATAATCAGTATTTGCAATAAAGATTGATTTATTGTTCTAGATGGTACTAAGGCAGGGGTCGGCAACCTTTTGAGTCAAAAGAGCCAAAAATTACAATTTACAAAATTTTAAAGTTTTAAAGAGCCGCAAAGTTTTTCTTGCAACAATAAATAGTACTCGCACATTTTTTTTTTACTGAAAAAAAAAATCTATTTATAAATAAGCAGTGTTTTTCACAACTAATTAAATAATATATGTTGTATTATTAGATAATTATTTTATATTTCGGTAACAACTAAAGTAGTCTAACACTTTCTTAAACACTAACTTGAACTTTAATAACAAACAATTGGAGAAACGAATACAATGGGAGCGTTGGTTTCGCATGGTTTTAGAAAGTTCGGATACAGTTGGCTCATAACTTGTTGTTAGTTTCAAACACGATTCAAAATTTTCAATTGTTAGTTGGCTTCTTACTTAGCTTTTAATTATATTCATTAAACAAACGCTTTCTCGCACGAATATTTCGATCCGAAGAAAGTCTGCACTCCGAATTCCCTCACTTTAGCAATCTGGTTGATTTATTCCATGCGCCGAATCAACTCGCGGAATTTCTTTGAAAGCTGTAAAACTTTTGTTTGTTGATTCATACATAGCTGGAGCTCCAATTTTTCAAACTTGATTTTTTAACACTGTAAAGTGTCCATCCCATAAAGCTTAACTTTAGAAATCGACCAATTGCATTTCTAGAGATCCCGTATCAATTTCAAATGTAGTAATGTAGATTTCGTAAAGTTTTGTTGAGAGGATTTACTAGGAATGCTAGAAAGGTTAGTTGGTTTTGAACTGCTCAAATCTGTCAAGAAATTAATCTTTGATTTTTTAAAAAACTGCGCTCATGTAATTCGTGCCAACAGTAGCTCTGATTTTATTACGATACTGCTTTAGAGTTAGGCATTAAAAAATAAGTAAGTTAACTCTCTGAATATCATCTGCAAAAAGAATAATTTTTCTTCAAAACAAACCAATTCTACTACCCAAAAATATGACGGGTTTCCCTTTTCTTGCACTTTTAAATTTAGCTGATTTAATTTCATAAACCATAAAACAAAATGTTTGCAAATATTGTTGTTTTCTAATACATGGAGTTTAATTCCTCTATCATTTGGAGAGTATATATTTCAAGCACAAAGCAAACGGTTAACATCTATCGCACTTTATTGGGAAGAAGGCGCTCAGAATACTGAATCTCTATTTTGTTTAAGAATTATTTAAACCGATGATGGTAGAGTGCTTTTGAAAAGATGCTGTTAACAATCTTGATTACCTAATTCAATATCTTCACTATTTGGTTCGAATCGTTTTTGGGAGCAAAGTGCTTCTTGTATGAACGTAAGAATTTCATGGTTTATTTTGCTTCGAAAAAATTGTTGTTGCCCCTTGGAAAGATCGTTAAGTGGACCTTTGTGTTACCCGTGCTTGTAATCGGGCTAGTATTTGTAATCGTGGTCGCATTATCGTAGTCTGTGGATCGTGACCAGTCTGTATTGTGTGTATCAGTCGTGTTTTATTGTAATAAAGCCTTGTTTCCCTTGTTTCTAAGGTTATGTGTTGATTCAGTATATTTCACCCCTTTATTTTAAAACAATCGTAGAAAGCAGTCTTTGACATACTCACCATCTGTTAATGGTTTGTCTTTTTGTGTAGTTTCTAGTGGTACCACAAAGCTAGCCCGATTAGCATTACTTGTATATCGCTTCTAAGTTTGAGAAAATAATTGCTTCTAGCTAATTTACTTGAAACAACAAACTTTCCGTCACAGCCAAAGCACGTAGTGAATACGCAAATTGGTATTGCGTCGAAAGTGGATTTAAACCTTTATAGAGCATCCGTCGACGGCGTCATTTGAGAGCTTCTGACGGACTGACAACATTGACAACGCGTATGATGGGGTGTGCTGAGAAGCAAGTACAAGTGGCTGAGAGATCAAATCTGTGCCTAATCCTCGTTAAACAATTCAGAACTATTTTGTAAAAGGTTTCGATAAAATAAATAATATTTACGTGTGTAACTAAAGAGCCGCAGCTTCAGACCCAAAGAGCCGCATGTGGCTCGCGAGCCGCGGGTTGCCGACCCCTGTACTAAGGTATTGAAGAGTTAAACATTAAACATAAAGGGTTTCGCTATCAGAAAAAAAAAGAAAAGTAGGAGTGGCACCAAATGTTTGCAAGGTTTAAATATCATGATATCGGATGTTCCATTTTTTTTTTCTACTTTTGCAATCCAAACGGTACGGACTGACAATAAATGGGCAGGACTTACAGTTCACCCAAGCCTTATTTTTACAACGCTTATTTCAACTCACTCTGTCTGGTAAAAAGTTTGCAAACGTTATTCCAATCTCGGATCCAGTTGAAATATTGCATAGTTATTTTTACTTCCTGACAAAACATAAATAAATTAAAAGCCATTTATATAATTAACTAATGTTTGGTATCGAACAAGGGAAATAAATCGTAATTGACAGATGTCGATGTAAGAGTTGAATTAGTCCCCTTAAAGAGGCTTGAGCTCTAAACAAAGAAGTTATGTGTTTACTAAGCCATTATGGTAACTGTAACGAGATTGTTGTTTGGTTGTCTCGTTATGCCGGGGAATATTTCTATCTTGAACACGTGGTTGAAGAAATCTTGAATTGAAGTAACTTAATAATTGTAGATCTAGGATTCACAAAACCAAATACCTCTTGTAGAATAAACTCAAGAAACTTTAATCATATGGAACGTAAGTACAAATATGTACAATGATAGATCAATGAAGTGAAATCATATTACAAATACATTTAAACAGAGCTCCTAATAATACGTCTTGTTTCTACAAAGTAATTTCATCGACTGCTGGGCGGATGTACTCTCGTCACGTGCCTCGCCAAATCTCTGGCGCTAACAAAAATGTCTTTATTTTTAAATCAACCAATAGAATTCAAAGTTCAAAGCTCAAACATCACTGGGAAAACCTGGAGCACTAACTCGTATGGAGTCATGTTAATTAATTCCCGAGACCTATGTCGAGGGTTTATATTTCCATTTACAAATACTCTTTTACATGTACAATATATACATAAATCTATAATGGCATATGTGACATATTACCCCCCCCCCTCCGTTTAAGCATTTTGTATGGCAATAGAAATGCTTACATGGTAGTAACAATATTTAAATATACACAAGATACCATACATGAAAGTATAGAAAAAATGGTTGAGGTAACATATGACAATGCTCTAAAAAAATAAAGTTACTTGATGATGACAATTGTCAGGTATATAAGAACAAAATTGTTGTTGACCTGGAACACCTGTTTCACTATTAAAGTGGTTATGAAAATAAGACAATGCTTGCCATGAACAAACTGAAAAATCTTTAAGGCATAATATTAAATGAGTTACTTTTCTTTATGACAATACAAAAATTAAATTTAAAATGAGTTATTTCTCTTTATGGTACTTGATTCTGAAATAATACATATGCTAACAAAACTGATATACTACACCTGTGGAAGAAAAATAATGTAAAGACAAAATTTATTAATTAATTAGACACAACTTCTTCCTTGACGAGTATGAATTATATTCAATAAAGTAGTATACAAAAGACTATAGTACATTTAAATGAAGGACATATACAGTTCAGATCTCTTCTGAGTTGCCATCATGGTTGTGTGTGTCTTCTGAACTTAAAGAAGAGGTCCTTCAGTCTGCGAAGTTGTTGCTTCCACCTTGTGTTGAGCACACAAATAATGACTGTGTGAACCGCGTTTGAGTTTGGCAAAAATATGAACTGTCCGATGCCAAAACATAATTTCCTGTATGATGAACCTTGATGATGTGCGGTAATGTTAGTAAAATGCTCTGTGTAATAATGTCCGATAGAGCAATGACTGAACACGTTGAAGTTCAAACTGTCAATACAGTAATGTTGAATGAGTCCATTTGTTCTTTCCAAGAGGAGGTCTGTCCATTTGGGTAATGGAGAATGAGGATGTGTGTTGTCAAAGTCGCTGGCTTTTGAGTTACTCTGAGTGTTCGTGTTGCTGCATTCAGAGCTGTTGCTGTTCTCAAAGTCAATGTTCATGTTGATTCTGGAGTTGACTGCATGGTTCATGTTGCTGTTTCTTGAGTAATAGTCAATGTTCAGGACGAGGAACATGTCAGGAACACTAGGGAACAATTTAGCATGTTCTTTGTATGTGACAGTGTCTTTCAAGGTTTGTAGCGGTATGTCATCCGGTGTGATGACGTTTTGACTGTCAAGTTGATGAGAAGCTGGCAATGCAACATCTATCTCAGTAGTGGGTGTTGATGATGTTTCTTGTTCTTCTTCTTCAAGAATAGTGGCTGGACATGTGAAGTGTCGGATTTCTGCAATGGTGTCCTCTTCATCTGATTCATAATAATGTTCGAGCATGTGAACATGAAGTAGTCTGGTGTACTTGTTGATTTTGATTTCATAGAGTAAGTTTGAAATTTTTCTGATGATAGTGAATGGACCTTGCCATTTGTATGACAGCTTGTTACTCAGATCAGGTAACAATAATCTGACTTTGTCTCCTTGCATAAAATGTCTGAGTTTCTTATGCTCATGTAGTATTCTTTGACTTGCAATGTTCATGATTGAACTTTCTTTAGTTGACTCACATTCTTGAATATGTGTACAGTTTGTATCAGTAACAAATTCATTTTGAAATGATTTCTGTCTGTCTGATGTGCCTGATATTGAAACTCTGATTTCTGTTTCTTGTTCTGATTGATAAGACTCTTGATTGTAAGATACATTGTCTGAGCTTGAATTCAGTTGAGAATGAGTTTCTTTGATAACTTCTGGTAATGGTTGTTGAGACTCATCTTGATTGTAAGAAGTATTGTTTGTGCTTGACATAGCTTTGATAGACATTGATGTTGAAGTAAACTTGTTCAAGTCTTGAGGCATGGAGTCATCATTTGTGGTGGGGGACAGGCAAGTAATGGGTATGGGTGGGCATGTAGTCTCAGGTAGGGATGGACATGTACTGGCAGGCGGGAATGAACAAGTAGTGGTTTGGTCTGAACATGTTGACTTGCTTGAGTCATAAATCATAGGTTCAATGTTGTCAATTCTGGTCTTTTGATCTGGTTTATACTTTGTTTTAGTTACATTGTTCTTGTGTTCATTTAGTTCTTTTGTGTTCTCTGGTAGATGTGTATAATTCGTATCATTCTTTGTTTCTTCTTTTTTCATGGTACATGTATCTTTCTTGATTTCTTCATGTCCATAGAATGAGTTGCCTTGACTTATTTCATCTTGGTCAGTTAGAGTTCTTATGTTGTGGTTGGAGACTCTGGACATACAATCTTGCTTTTCAAATTTCAACAATGGACATTCGGGAATTGGAGGTGGGCTTACGACCGGTAGGGATGGGCTTGATGTAACTGGGGGTGTCCATGTTGGATGTTCGAACTCTTGATTTCTGTTGACTAGTGAACTGGTAACTGGTTCTGTTACATTCTGTATGACTTGAGTATTTCTGATAGTCATGCAATTATGTTGGCCAACTTTTTCAGGTGCCAAATGTTCTTGTCTGGACATAGATCTGGTGATCACTTCATTGCTTCTTTGAGTTTGGTCTATGATATTTGTCCAATATATTATTTCTTGAGGAGTGCACTCTTTAACTCCTTCTATGTTTCCAATGACTAGATCCACTGGTAGGTTAGGTGTTACTATGGCTTTTGTTTGACCACTGAAGAACGGTGTAGTAACATAAATGATGGCTTCAGGTAACTTGCTGACAGTTCCGTTGAAAGCGGTGGCTTTGACGTAGTTGCCTGTTAAACGGTTTGCGTGGACGAAGCGTTCATGTACTAATGTGGACGTGCTTCCGGTGTCGCGAAGAACTTCCACCTTCTTGTCTCCTACGAAGCCAGGATAACATGTGAGTCCTTTTGACGATGCCATAACTAACATTGATGAGTGCTCATTGTTGTTGTTTCTGTTAAATGATTTGTTTGATGCGTATTGTGGTCTGGAGTCTTGGGAGTGACTTCTGTAGCGAGGATTGTTATCTGGTACATGATTGCTAGCTGATTTGTTGACATAGTATTGTTCTCTATTGGTGTATCTTTGAGTTGGTGATGTGGGTCTATCAAAATTTTGATTTTTTGAACTTGACTGTTTGTTCCAACATTCATGAATTTGATGACCTTTTTTATGGCAATATGAACATTCTATGGTTTTGCTGTGGCATTGAGAAGTGAAATGTCCAGGTTTGTGACATTTGTTACATTTGACTTTGTCATCTTGCTTATATTTGGCATTTTTGTCTTGGGCAAAGCAAACAAAATTTTCTTCACTTGATGGTTTGACTGACTTGTTTGGATAGGCTGCCTTATATTGTCTTATGATCTTGGTTAATGTCTGGATATCAGTGGGATTTCTCTCAATAATGTATGATTGAATATCTTCTGAGTGAGCATGTGTGATGTTATCAATGATAATATGTTGACGAAGAGCTTGGTAACTTTCTTCTACTTTGGCCATGGATACCCATCTATCAAACCACATTGACATGTTGGCTACAAATATTTGAGGATCATCATTTTGTTGTGGCCTTTCATTGTAGAATTTCTTTCTATAGTTGGCTGAGGTTGCTCCGTATTGGCGCAGTAAAGCTTCTTTGATATCATGGTAAGTGCTGCGTTCATTTTGGGACAGTTGTGAGCAAATGTTAACAGCTTTGCCAGTCAAGAAAGTGAGGAGTGAACTTGACCAAAGTGTTTCAGGTATACCGGATGTGGTTGCTATCTCTTCAAATCTAATGAGATATGAGTCCATGTTATCAATGTTCTCATTAAATGCCGGTATTTTGTTCATCAGTCTGTATTTATCGGTCATATTGGATTGGCCTTGATTCGGAATGTTTTCTTTGTTTTCTGTATTTTGTTTGTCATACTCCATTTTTTCTTTTTCATGTTGCCTTTGTTTTTCGGCGTCTTGTAATTTCTTCTCTTCCATTTGGATACGTTTTTCTTCTACCTGAATTCGTTTTTCTTCTGCTTCTTTCTCTTCTTGTCTCTCTGCCCATAAGTCTGGCTTGGGAATTTGCTTTTCTTTTGCTAGTTCCACCAATTCGAAGTATCGTTGTGTCCTATAACTGGAACTGGTAGCCATTTTATATTTTTATGTATTCTTCTTGTATTAGAGCAAAATGTTCAATATCTGGATTTTGGCTTTATCTCAGATATAATACAGATATAGTGACAAAGTTCTTGAAGCCTTAATACTTGACAGTAAACTTGTATTTACTGGAGTCGATGATTTAATATATAGATCTATTGAGTCGAGTACTTTTACTTTTGTTCTGGTTTAACAGTTGGTTAAATCTGGTCTTCCGTTTACTTTGTGCCAGACAATGATCATTTACTGGTCTTCTTGATAATGCCAGGTATTTATTTTACTGGTCTTTTTAATAATGCCAGTTATTTGCCTTACTGGTCTTTTTAATAATGCCAGTTATTTGCTTTACTGGTCTTTGTAATAATGCCAGTTATTTGCTTTACTGGTCTTTTGAATACTGCCAGTTATTTGCTTGACTGGTCTTTTAATAATAATGCCAGTAATTATGTATATTGGTCTTATTGCCTTTGCCAATTACATATAAAAGATTTCGTGAGTTAGACGTAACTCTAACGATAATCTTAGTAAAAATAATTATCGATAACCAACTGACCTGTCAAACACAGAATATTTTTGTCCTCCGTAAAATACGAATGAAGTTCCTTTGAAGAGTTTAGAAATTGGTCCTAGATCTTGTATAAATTTTGTGCCAAATTATATTCGTCGGACTGGTGACTTATTTCTTTTATCGGAGAGTGCCATATGTAACGACAAGATGCCGGAGGAATATTTCTATCTTGAACACGTGGTTGAAGAAATCTTGAATTGAAGTAACTTAATAATTGTAGATCTAGGATTCACAAAACCAAATACCTCTTGTAGAATAAACTCAAGAAACTTTAATCATATGGAACGTAAGTACAAATATGTACAATGATAGATCAATGAAGTGAAATCATATTACAAATACATTTAAACAGAGCTCCTAATAATACGTCTTGTTTCTACAAAGTAATTTCATCGACTGCTGGGCGGATGTACTCTCGTCACGTGCCTCGCCAAATCTCTGGCGCTAACAAAAATGTCTTTATTTTTAAATCAACCAATAGAATTCAAAGTTCAAAGCTCAAACATCACTGGGAAAACCTGGAGCACTAACTCGTATGGAGTCATGTTAATTAATTCCCGAGACCTATGTCGAGGGTTTATATTTCCATTTACAAATACTCTTTTACATGTAAAATATATACATAAATCTATAATGGCATATGTGACAGTAACATTCCCTCAGATAACTCCTTACTCCTACCCCCGCCCCCACTTCCCCTTTTTCCCAACCGGTCCAGACACATCCGAAGAACAATGGTCCTAACACGAGAAACATTGGTCCAAACACGCGAGAGGAACATTGGGTCCAGACACTTGAGAGGAACATTGGGTCCAGACACGTGAGAGGAACATTGGTCCTAACACGCGAGAGGAACATTGGGACCTGACACGTGAGAGAAACATTGGTCCTAACACGAGAGAGGAACATTGGGTCCATACACGTGAGAGGAACATTGGTCGTAACACGCGAGAGGAACATTGGTCCTAAACACGCGAGAGCGACATTGGTCCAAACACGTGAAAGGAACATTGGACAAATAACGCGAGAGGAACATTGGTCCTAACACGCGAGAGGAACATTGGGACCTAACACGTGAGAGAAACATTTGTCCTAACACGAGAGAGGAACATTGGTTCAAACACGCGAGAGGAACATTGGATCCACACACGTGAGATGGACATTGGTCCAAACACGCGAGAGGAACATTGGGTCCAGACGTGTGAGGGGATCATTGACAAAGCTAAAAGCATGAACAAAAAACAAATGAAAAAAAAAGTCAATATTATTATTCTAGATCTATTACAAATTTTATAACATGATTGATCCAATTTAAATTGATACAATTACACAATATAAGTTTTGTTTTTGTAAGGATTTATTAAGTTTGTTTTTGTTTTGTATTTGTTTCAAAAAAAAAAAAAAAACTTACTTGATGCAGGTCAAAGATTCTCTGTCCAGGTAAGTTCCATTCTGGCATTCATGTCGAGCGACTTCCCCTTCCTGACAAAAGTGAAAGCCCCAGCAGCCGACTTCTATCACTAATCCATCTGAGGCGTGGCTGCATTGGCTGCCAGCTGGATGAAACACAGGGTTAATGGTAAGAACAGCTCATCTTCTAATGGACTAATACGTTGTACTTAACGCACCAAGAGTTAAATGCCCTTTTTAAAACAAAAATAATCCTTCTTTACTTTAAAAGAGAAAAAAAGTCCTATCCACTCAGTGCTTTCTCTTCCATTCAATTGTGTGTTAATGCTATGATCATAGACATAAATGTCTATGATTTTAATACATAATTTCATTTATATAGTGCTGACCTATTTAGAGTATCATTTGACCAGAACCATGTCGTTAAAAAATCCCAGACACTATGAGGAATCAAATATAAAAAATTCGATTCGTATGCTGAGTTTTTTTTTGCCACTCTGCCATCGCGCCTCCAAGCTATAAGTGATGTTCAGATGGTTTTTGAGATAACCACACAACCCTTATAACATTGGTTTGCTACAGTCAGGTTCTCTGTATTTGACTTATACCACAAAGTTATTGAATTCATTTTATACACCACATAATTATAGAATTTAGCAGAAGTAATCTACTTACAATAGCTGCTTACAACCGAAGACAACATCAGGATACCAAATATGCTGGAAATCAAGTTGAGGCACATTTTTGTTTATGCTGGCGAAACTGATCCTGCCTTCTAAATCTTTCGAGTACTGCTCGTGTGAATGTCGTCTTGGTCTGGGGTTACAAATATTTTGTCTATCTAAGACGATTTATATCAGGTCGCATTAAATGTATGGAGATTCACTTAACAATTCAGTGTTAATTGCCCTTATTTGGAGACTTAATTTATAGTGTCTTATTTGAAGACTTCAGTTGTAGTGTCTTAACATGGAGACTTAATTTATAGTGTTTTTATTTGACGTAACAATGAAACTATTCCATATTTATACCTAATAAGAGAAGGAAGTTATCCCTGTTGAGCCACCATGTAATTCAATTAACTGCGCTTTAGACAAGCAAACCATGTCTACATCCTGTTTATTTTCATGTATTTCAATAACTGTAACTACTATGTCTCAACTATCAAAGTATGTTATATCTAAGTATCAGAGGTGTGCCGTCATTGTAGCCTGCTAGAAGAAATTAATGTGCTGTATAGGGTTAATATCATGTTATCACATTTAAATATTAATGATTTTTAAGGAATAATTTTGCTAGTATTGTGTTGTCAGGTTAATTTCATGATTTTCTTAATCGCATAGTATTAACAAGCAAAAAAAAAAAAGAATTTAAAAAAAAAACTTACTTAGTGGGGTAGAATAGCACAACAAGTGTCATATATATCAATATTGTAAGGTTTAACTCCCCTTTTTATTAAATGAAATTAATTCATCACTACTAATTGATTAGCCAAATAGTTCATTTGTTTTTGATAGATTCATGTCGAGTCATCGGCTATGAATAATTGTGCGAAAATTCAACTGGATCTGAGAGATGGAAGTAGGATAATAAGCATGTAACTGAGTCCTCCCAGACACAAAGACGAACTGAGTTAACTCTTTCTCTCCGTAATTATTACAACATTTAGGTGGAATCAACGTTGGTATCGTCAGTTAGGAGATAAAGAGTTAATATAAGGCTTGTACAAAATATCTTTTTGACGGAAACTAATGCTTCGCATTAACAATTAAGTTAATTTTCATTGCAATGGAGAGATACAGAGGTATGTTCAAATCACAGGTAGAAAAAGCACATGTGGAAAAAAAAAAACATCTGTTGATATTTAGAGCTTTTAAAACTTAGAGGTCGACGCCTCTGAAGAACTGCTAGTTTTTAGGCTTGTTAAGATAAAGGCGCGCTTTTGAAAGTAAGGGTTGACATTTATATCAACTTGCTTTTCTGCATCCGGGTGACTCTAAGTTTAACAATGGGTACGAAAAACAAACTGTGTCATAAAATTTAACTATTTTCGGAGGGTTTTGAATATATTCAAAAAAAGGATTGGATTGTTATGTTATTGCCTTGAGGTCACGCCTAACCATAATATGCCGACCACAAAAGTTACACCATGGTTGTCAACTCTGACATACCTTCTCATTCCACAGACATATGCTTTCTCTTCATGCTGGGTTTCGAATCCTGGATATGAAATCTTTGTGTAAAATATTCGAAAAAAAACATGGAGGTTTCAGCAGTACAGAATCTAATCAAGACTGAAATTTATATTATTTTACTATCAATGTTACATATGTACTTTTTAAAAATTATGTAAGTTCAGATTCTCATCCTGTGGGTCGCGACCCCCTTGGGGTTCGATTGTCGATTTGCCAAAGGTCACATAAGACCATCGAAAATTTGAATTGTTATTGTCTATTTCTCTATTTCCTTATGTGTGAGTGGAGGAGGGGTCGCGGCAGACAGAAGGATTGAAATAAGGGTTCGCCGACCATAAAAGGTTGAGAACTGCTGTGTTAGTAGAATGCCTACACTGTAAGCAAAAAGTCTGCAGAAACATTTACTTTTTTTTTTAGAACTACTGACTGTAGTCTGACTTAGCACAAGGTGTGAAGATTTGAAAGGTCATTCAAAACTTTCAATTTTCATCGCTAAGCTTATATCAGCTTACTCTGTCTATCTAGTGAAACATTTTGTACATGTTATCTCCGCCAATTACCTTCTTCGGATCAAATTGAAATTTTACATAATTATTCCTTACCAAAACACAAATTATTGAAAGATTAACCAATAACATTGTTGTCATTTTTTTTTTCATATAGAAATGTACCTAGCCAAGAAGAGAAAAAAAAAATAGTCTTCTATTGTGGATTAGGCTGTTCCCACCAAAGTTTAAACTACATATTTTTTAAACTATAAAACCTTCCTGCTATTTTTATAAGTACTTGTACGGCTCACTGGCTAACGCGTTGGCATTTCAACATGAAGGCTAGAGACCTTAAGTTCGAATTTAGACTTGAGCAGCTTTAAGAGAAAAAAAAAAGTGGTGAAAAAGCAGAACGAAAACTTGCCCCCTCCCCAAACTGGGTTCACAAAATTGAAGAGCCATAGTGGACACACCATTCTATAAGCAATTTATGTATGTAGTTAATCCAGATATGTTCTTAAAGCTTTATGTCATATACATATACTATACTAATTGAATACAAGATTACAAAGAGAGTCGAATCCCTGTCAGATCCGCCTATTCGCAAGATGTTTCGGATGTTCCTTCTAAGTTGAAAATAATTAACTTCTCGCTGGACGATGGGGATGGCGAGCAGAAAATAAACCTGCCTTATCTTGATGTTTTCGCGCTAGACTTTAGTTCGGATTTATCGTTGGTCCCTGGCTCAACTCCTGTATGCTCCCATCCTTAAACTATCGCAATATTTCTGAAAGAACAGTAAAGGTTAAATCATATTTTCAAAAGCCTTTAGTGTTTTTTTTCTAACCGTGACGGACAGACCAACCAACGTACAAAACGCACAAAAATATGCTTCTTTCATTCTAATGGGGGCACTAAACAATTCTTTTTTTTTAATCTGATTTTTTTAAATTTAAGAAATTAGTTTAGAATCATGTCATTGCCGGGCTTTACGCTAGTACACGAAAGTCGCTGCTAAAAGTTCATTTTAAAAATTGTGCGTGATATCACTATATACAGAGCATTTCTTATAGTAACATTTCCTCCCTTAGATTTACGTAATTGTTTTAGAATTGGTGTTTTGTTATTAAAAAATCGCTTGCATAATTAATTTTATAAATTAAACGGTTTGCTTTTAGAAAGCTAAAAGTAGCCGTTGCACCTAAACTTTCAAGCCGCATTTAATGGTAAAATAATATTTTTCCTATCTCTTCTAGTTTTGGCGCTCTGAGTGTGACAGACGGACAGACAGACAGAAATTCATATAAAAAAATATGCGTGATAATAGTGATATCTACATGCCAAGAGCATTTCTTATAATAACATTTCCTCCCTTAGATTTACGTAATTGTTTCAGAATTGGTGTTTTGTTATTCAAAAATCGCTTGCAAAATTAATTTTATAAATTAAACGGTTTGCTTTTAGAAAACTAAAAGTAGCAGTTGCTCCTAAACTTTTCAAGCCTCATTTAATGGTGAAAAAATATTTTTCGTATCTCTTCTAGTTTTGGCACCCTGAGTGTGACAGACGGACAGACGGACATTTTGCACAAACCTAATAGCGGCTTTTCCCTTACGGGGGCCGCTAAAAATGATTATAATAAAAAAAAAATGAGGTAGGCTAAGGTTAGAACACGATTCACACTAAACAGTACTGTAATGAAACAACAAATACTAATATACCAATAACATGGCTTTATTCGACAAAATTAGACTACAGTAAACAGTAGATGAGACCAGCACGTCTCACACATAAAACGGATGCAGTAATATCAACACACACGCACTGGACATGAAACACACAAACACACTGGCCATGACCTTCCGTCATGCTGGACGCACGCAGGAAGCGAACAACTCAGTTACACTACAAGTACAATTCATATACTCTGTGGCTTTTCCTTTTGCAACTTCTTGTGTGGCTAAAGTGGCCAATCCTTGATACACAGCTGCGGTTGCAGGTTGGGCCTATGAAATCCCCGGGCGCAGCTGCATTTTCAGCCTTCTTTCTGTTTCTGTTGTGTCTGGCATCTGCAATCCGAGACCCTTCTCTTATGCTGTCTCTCCATGTGGATCTATCCAGTGCTATATTTTCCCAGCTGCTAGTGTCGATCTCAAATAGCCTCATGTCGTGTTCGCATACATCTATATACCGTAAAAGTGGGCGACCAGCGGCTCTCCTGCCTTCAATAAGATCGCCATGCAGTATGTCTTGTGGTAGTCAACCTAGTGGCCTTCTGCGAACGTGGCCAAGCCAGCCAAGGCTCATATATTATGCTGGACTAATCTAAACACCTGCATTACTACACATGCTTTTATGTTACGGGCTCATACAATCAGTCACTATATCAATAGAACTTCTCGAAATTACTTGCTGATCTTCACTTATTAGGAACTCGTTGGAGCATAGAGCCGCAACAGTAGTACGCCATCAGACTCTCTGCTGGGCCATTCCCCTCAAACATCTTTGCCATCTTTGTTTCTTGGTCCACTGATCTCCATGTTAGCTTTGACCTCGCAACCTTTCTTTTCACTTGTGGGCTCCAATCTAAAGCAAGTTTTGTAATATTTTCTTGAGATCAAGAAGTTAACCCATATGTTAATACATCAGCCTAATTACACCGATATGCTGATACATTACAATACACATCAGCCTAGTTACACCAATATG
>JADKLZ010001483.1:24064804-24078414 GCA_021533235.1 Biomphalaria straminea
GCCTAGTTACACCAATATGCTGATACATTACAATACACATCAGCCTAATTACACCCATATGTTGATACTTATGCTCAACAATCTACTTTACACTCTACACAGTCAGGCTTGGACTGGGCCGCCGGGACACCGGGAAATTCCCGGTGGGCCGGCGGCTGCCAACTGCCAAAAGAAAGTTATTAAATTTTTAATTTTAACTGAAATTACCTTTGATTATATGATAGCTTCAAATAATAATTTGTATTGAAAATAACCAAACTGAATCAGCAAAATCATTACTTTACGTTACGAGGTTGCTTGTGAGAAGTCGTTTTCAAAATTGAAATACATTTCGAATAGATTTAGAAATTTTCTTAGCCAGTCAACTTTACAATCATTCATGCTGATGTCTTGTCAGAATCAATAACAATGAAATCATTGATGTTTTAGCATCGACTAGTGCAGGGGTGGGTAAATTACGAACGCGGGCCACATGCGGCCCGCCGAAGTGTTTTATGCGGCCCGCGAAAACCTAAAAAAATCATTGTAAATATTAGAGATATTATTATAACTTTTGATTCCTATCTTTTCTAATGAAGAGGCTAAAGAAACTTTGTCTCCAAACGTCTTTCTAAAGAGTTTTGAAAAAAAAACGTAGATTATATTCAATAACAATTCCACATGCCTAATACTATAATATACAATACTATATAAATTCAGTAAAAGACATAAGTCCAGGCCAGTATTTATTCAATGCTATGGAGAACTGTGTTGAAAGAGTTGGGTTGGCTTGTACAAGATGGCAAGGGTAAAAACTGATGGAGCTTTGACTGAGAAAAACAACCTTTTTAAATAACGTAAAGAAAATATTTCAACCATAAACTAGTAACTGGAAAGTTTACAATAAGCTACATTTAATTCATTATACTTTCAGGGGAGAATATATATAATCAATGTATGCTCAGAGGCCGTCCTAAGGCATAGTCAAAGTATGCTGCTGCTAAGGTCATGATTGTTAAATGGCTCGCACAGGAACTACCAATTACAGCAAAGGAATAGCAAAACGTACTCCATGCTATTGTTCGAAGTACATTATGTCTTTAATAAATTGCAATTTTTTTCCCCCTTTATTTTGTATATTCTTATTTTATTCGGGGCCACCTAATTCACTTTGTCTATATCCTCAAATTCTAAAAAAAATCCCGACTGGCAGTTCCGAAAAGTATTTGAAGATTTGGAATTAAAACATTCTGATGTTTGGTAACACAGTTGTATTCACTGGCCAATCATTAGATCAATATGGAATTTAAAGATAGACATTGTTAGGTTTCTTGATGGACATTGACTGTGACCCCTTCCTAGTATCTCTAATGAAGAGTTGAAGAAAAGCTTCATGTTTATCATCGGAAACATTAAAATTTACTGTTTGTACATGAAATGTATGTGTATCTTTTATCCTTTCAAGCACACACCCCTGTAATAGTGATACGATTTAAAAAGCTTTATACTAGTTAGTGGTGTATTGAAATTTTAGACTCTCTGTTTCTTATGTTTAGGTTGTTAAAACTAGGAGTTGTTTAACTGTTTCATGTTGTTTCTCATAATTATGAATTTGAACATGTAATAATTAAAAACATTCTTACAACTTAAAGTAGTGTTTTTGAACTTTAAAATGTCATTTTTATTATTATACTTGAAATAATTATAGAAACTAAAGAAAAATATATAAAAATTAAATTAAATGAAAAATAAGTAGTAATATTAAATTACTGAAAAAAATTATATGAAGGTAATGATGAAATGGGCCGCCACCATGACCAAATTTCCCGGGCCGGTTTTTTAAGCCAGTCCGACCCTGTACACAGTAGATGACAGAGCACATGTCTCTAAGCGAAATGTCTGTAAACTGGTCAATAAATCAAGTTACTAGGCTTTATAAGCACGAAAGTTGATATAATCTCGAAAGATATTCTCTGTGCAGAGCTTGCTAAAGGAATCTAAGACGTATGTTAATTTACAGGTATACATAGATCCCTATTAATCAATAAAAGTTTGTGGGCTTAAGGTGACAAAGAAAATCACAGCATGGAAAGAAACTGACAGTCACATGACAAATGATATAGGAACTAGTCACATTCTCTTTGCGAAGGATACCTGGCTTATCTTTTCTCTAATAGTCGACTCTCAAAAAGGACGATGAACATCTAAGGAAACAATTTGCTAAGAATCGGTCAACATGTGGGCTCTGGACTATGGCGTCTTCATCGACGACAATTGCAGAGATATAAGAAAAAGGCTAAAGTGGCATTAGAGGAATGAAACTCAAAAGCTAGATGACCAAATTAGCAGCCTGCTACGTTATCGTCGCCAGTATCACCACCATGTTTAGTCACAACGCTTGTAAATTATTCAAATGCAACCAGGTCACTCTATAATAAGAAAGGCGCATAAAGTATTGGATCCACAGGTCACAGGGCTGTTACAGGTTCTTATAACATGTTAAGCCACAATGGTGTTCCTCATCTATATATATATTTCTCAAAAGACAAGTTCAAAAGTTCAGCCGAGTAAGCAACAAGAAATTGGGAAGATCCCATGGCGCAGCACGCGGTGTGAATGGAAATTGGTGCATCCCAATCCGTACTATTTTGTGAATGAAAGTGTGTTTATATAATTCTCTTCTTCTCAATTTTTGTCATAATATTAAAAGTATTTCCAGATTATTGTGTCGTAAGACTATTGAAAATAGAACAATACACAGATAGAGTATACTCTCAGGTTTCACTTTAGAAGAAGTACTTTAATTAATATCACAATTACTCACATTCGTTCATTAGACATGATTACGAAAGGTATATCATCTCTCTATACCTAGATCTAGATCTAGATCTAAAACTCGAGTTCAAGATTATAGAACTTCTCTTCGCAGAGATAGTTTTATCCTTTAGCACATGAACATACTAATTATAGTCTATTTAATCAAATTAACATTCAAATTTGTTTTTCTAAAGTATTGTTACATGAGTGCAACTCTATTCTTAATATCGCGTAAATTAAGGTCAATTAGCCATTTTTTTAGCTCCATTCATAGTATTTTTTATTCATGAATTCACTTATAACAAGTAAATGAGAAGATCCAATGGCGCAGTATGGTGTGAATGAAAATGGTGTATCCAAATCCGCACTATTTTCATTAACAAAATAGCATAGACATAAATAAATATAGACTGGAAAAAGGAAATAACTTCATGTAACTTGATTTAATAATTTATATACCTAAAAAATTAGCACGGGTCCAATGAAAGTACGGGATCCACTGCGGTCGCATATGTTGCAGTGCCTAAGGCATGCCCTGGTAATTAGCGGCGTATGCTATGCCGCCGGTCGACTAGTATAGTATAAAACAAAATCAGCTGTGCATTATATGGGTTTCCTCTTTTTATTATTTAAATGTATTTAGATTTTCAATTTGAAAAAAAAAGAGCAAAGATATTCGTAAGTTGCAATCAAAAATAAATAAAATTGGAATATCTATATAAATGAGGACGAGTCATTGTCAGACTGAAGTTAATTATGGTTGTTTTGAATGTATTTACGAAACTATCGAAAATCAAACAAAGAATTTATTATTAGAACTCAGAAGAAATTTCTATAAATCAAATAAGAACATAAAACTGAAATGTTATTTAATGTTGGTTAGGTTAATAATAGAATATGCATCCATTGTTTGGGACTCAAGAAAACATTAAGAAACTAGAACAGACACAAAATAGAGCAGTGAGATTCATAACAAATCTATATTCACATTTGACTAGTGTAACACCTTTGATAAAATCACTAAATTTAGAAAGCCTTCAGGATAGAAGACACAAAAGTAAAGAAGCAATTATACGTAAAACATAGAACCATAATATTTAAATACAAAAACAAAATCTAAAAGAAAATTTAATTGACGCGAAGTTAAAGAACACTATTGGTTCCATATGCTAGGACAAAGTTGTACAAAAGCTCCTTCTTCCCTAGCGCTATTGGAGCATGAAGTGGGTTGCCTGAGCCAGCCAGGAAAACCAGTGACCTGGCAGAATTTAAATAATTAAATTACAATGCATGAGCACATGCATGACGCGTAGGACGTAATCATCTTTTTTGAAGTAAAGTCTGTATTATATATGATAAGCAGGGTCGAACTGGGGTTCAAAATTGGACAGGGCATTACCATACGATTCGGCCGACAGTTTGATTGCTTACGATGTGCAAAACATTGAACGCTTGTCTGCAAATGTGGGCGTCTTAACTGTACATAAATAGACTTAGTTGCTATGGGAAACCTCAATTTTTAACCCCCCCTCCTAAAAATTACATTGCAGTCGTAATCTTAATAGTTATTTTAAAAAATCTTTTGGTATAACTTAAAGAGTAAAGCCTAACACTAGGTGACTGCCTGGTCGTGTGGTATGTGCTCTGGAGTATCGTCTCGATCAGGCCTGGATTAACCATTAGGCAAACAAGGCACGTGCCTAGGGCACCAAACGTTTGGGGGGGCACCACAAGTCCGCAAGAAAAATGTGTATATTGTCCCGATAGCCGCGCGAAATCGACATGACATTAGCAAACGCAAATGTAATATTGCAGTGATGCCCAACCTTGTATTGTCTGCGGGCCATTTTAATTGCCGACACTCGTGTCACGGGCCACATCAATGAAAAAAATGACAAAAAAATGAAATAAACAATTTTAAATAGGTCATACAAACCCGTTGCTCTACGCAACGCGGCGTAGAAAATATCAAAAGAAATCTCTCAAGCTTTAGCTTTATAAGTCCATTAGTTTCAGTTACAGATCTGTCGGGCACTCCTCAAAGACAGTAAAAAATATTTGAAATTTGCTTCTCTGTCGGAACAAGCGTTGTCTCATTTAGTTATGAATGGTAATTTGTACCCATGTCTTCCAATCGTTTTGCAATTGTCATGGGAGAAAGACTGACGACGTCAACTGCATTTTTTTAGCATTAATTTCTTTAAACCAGAAGTCTTGTAGTTTGTCCTTACCACCAACTCATTTTCTTGTCTCTTTTTTGCTAAATATTTTCGTCAATCACCCAACTAGGCGTATATTAGCAATCTTTTTCTTTGCAGCTCAAACCAACAATGTAGCTATATTTTTTTTTAATGTTTGGGCTTACAAATCTATATAATATTCCTCAAAGTAATAGAAAAAAGTATCTAGGTCAAACGAGCAACAACACACAAGTCTATTTTTAGCTCCATTAATCATTTTTTAACACAATCGCTTTACTTATTTTATATAATGCGAAAAATTAGAACCATATTTAAAACTCGAATTATTTATGTATTTAATAGTCGAAGAGAAAAGTTTTCTGGAGCGCAAATACTCTATAATTCTTTAGAAAAAAATCCATTGACTTGCAAAAGACCTTTAATACGAGTATATGTGAACAATTGTGGTGGAAAAAAAAAAGCATTAGCAAGGTTAGAGAGACAAAATGACTATATTTTAAAATGTTAAAAATGTGTTTGATTTCTTTTAAAGCAATAGCTTAACAGACAAATAATTATAGGGATGTTAAATCGACAGGATGGCGCAGGGAATCTGTTGTAAGTAATAAAATGGCTTAATTTAATAATTTTTTACACTTTAAATTAGAGCGGGTCCTATACAATTGCGGGTCCTATGAAATGCGGGCCCCACTGCGGTCGTTATAAATGACTATATTTTGTTAAAAATGTGTTTGATTTCTTTTAAAGCAATAGCTTAACAGACAAATAATTGTAGGGATGTTAAATCGACAGGATGGCGCGGGGAATCTGTTGTAAGTAATAAAATGGCTTAATTTAATAATTTTTACACTTTAAATTAGAGCGGGTCCTATAAAATTGCGGGTCCTATGAAATGCGGGCCCCACTGCGGTCGCCGGCCCTGGTAAATAGCGGCGTATGCTATGCCGCCGGTCAACTAGTATCTTTTTATTTTATGCTCTTAAAAAGAAAATTAAAAGCAGCCACTTTTCTGTACAACTCAAACATAGAAATATTTTTTTTTTAAAAGCAAAGATCTATACACTTTTTCTTGAAGTTTCTGCATTTAGAGTCTACTCGCATTACCACCAAAAGAACACAAACCAGTACAGAAATGATGCCCCTGTCTTACACGCCCAAGATGCAAAGGAAACGGACAGCTTGACAGCAACATTCTGTATGGCGAGATAATAGAATTCTGGTCGCCCACTTTTACCTTATACAGATGTATGCAAACGCGACATGAAGCTCTTCAAGATCGACACTAGCAGCTGGAAAGAAGTGGCACTGGATAGATCCACATGGAGAGAGAGCATAAAGGAGGGGTCTCGGATTGCACATGCCATACACAACAGAAGCAGAAAGAAGGGTGAAAACGCAACGGCGCCTTGTCATATGCCCAACCAGTAATCGTAGCTGTGTATCAAGTATAGGCCTCTTTAGTCACTCAAGAAGTTGAAAGGGGAAAAGATCGTCTCTCGAAACGTAAAATGCCACAGGATTTCTTTAGAAAAATAAAATGAATATAATACTAGATATATTAGATTTGAATGAAATCCATTCATATCTAACGTTGGGAAAATAAAATTTTCACTTTTTAAATTTTTATTTTCTACACTTTGTTTCGGTGTTCGCGGGCCGGATGAAACCACGTCGCGGGCCGGATATGGCCCGCGGGCCGTAGTTTGGGCATCACTGTAATATTGAATCGCACATTATTTAACTTTGGTCCCACAACCTGGGGGTAAAATATCCCCATCCAATTTTTTGCTATTTTTCTTCGAGGCATTTTGTGCTATTTTTTTTTACTTTTATACGAGATGTTTATGCTACGTAACGCACTAATGCCTAGCGACAAATTCACTTCCGTTTTGGTCTGCTAGTGAAAACAGTTGTGAATAGTGCTAATTTGTCGACGTGACATTAAATGGCTGGGAGGAACATGCTGTGGCAACAAAGCTATTGTAAAGCCTCATCCTCAGATTATAGAAGCGTTAGAATGTTTACAAGAAAACCAGTCACAGAAGGGAACACCAGAAGAGAAGCAGAAAAAATTGCAAAGAAGATGCAAGAATTAGAATTTGCTTTCATGCTTGTCTTTTGGGAAGAAGTGTTACAACATTTTCATAGGGTCAGTCAAGCTCTACAAAATGAGCATGTGAATTTGAAAACGTAACGTGTGCTGATTTGTATTCCTCACTAGCAGATCACTTGCGTGAATCTAGGAATGAATTTGAAAGATTTGAATAAGCTGCAAAAGAACTAACACCAGGTGTGGAATATAATGCAACTTTGACCCGTAATCCTAAACGAAAGACAGTGGTCATTGATGGTAATGCCCCTGAGGTCTCACTGAATGCCAGAGACGAATTTCGTGTATCTACTTTCTACGCGATTGTTGACAAACTTGAGACAGAGATGAGTAGACGAGCGCAGGTAGGCTATATAATGATATAGTAGTTCTATTTTCTTGTTTGGTCGATGTACCACAAACATTGCAGTGTTGTGAAGCACTAATTAATGTTTATCCTGAAGATCTGAACAATAATTCATATACTGAACTACAACAGTTCCAGTCATATATTCGCCACAAGTTCGTGAATCAAAATCTGAGAACAACACGTTCAGTCATGCAGAACTCTACAAAGTAATAACTAGAGACAACATCAAGTGTGCTTTTCCAAATGTAGAAATCGACTTGCGCATATTTTTAACATTAATGGTCACGAACTGAGCGCTCTTTTTCTCAGTTGAAACGTACAAAAAATCCAAGTAGATCAACAGTGAAACAAGAAAGGTTTGATTCCTTGTCTCTGCTGATGACTTGTTGCGCAAAATTAACTTTGATGATGTACTAAAAAACTTTGCCAAACGTAAATCTAGAAAAAAGAACTTTAGAATGTAAATGTGTGCTCTCTCTGACTTTCTCAGTTATTATCGCCACGTTGAAAAAAAAACTGTGTGGATGCTGTTGAAATAAAGGATTTTGTGTGATTTATTAAATTTTCTATGTTTAAAATGTATTTCATAATAAAATTTTATTTTTAATAAAAAGAAAAAACTCCTATAATACAGAAATACCTTGTTGTAGGCTTTATATGATTGACGGTGGTACAAACATATGTGTTAATTATCGTTTGTCTTTGTTAGTTTTTTGCATAATATTGAACATACCAGCTGTCAGTGGAGGATCCGGGGTCCGGGCAGAAGGGGGCACCCATGTGGGTTTGTGCCTAGGGCACCAAATTGGCTTAATCCGGCCCTGGTCTCGATAGTCTCAGGTTTGAACTCTAGTTTCCCACTCCTCCTTCCCCATCCACATTTCCGGGTTCCCTGTGGGATGTTGAGGCTATTTTGAAGTTACAACCAACTCATGTCAAAATAATACAACCAAAAAAATTTGAAGCAAAAGTTACGTGCAACGTTCTAGCAACAGATAAATATCTTCAGCGTGAATGTCTGCTTTTAAGACTTTTCTTTACAGGCAGATCGGGTAGAAACAATTAACTTACTAATATTACAGCGTTAGCACTAGTTGATGATTTCATAATAATTGTACCCTCAATTCATGAATAGTCATTGGGACAGTTATTACAAGGCCATAAGAAGATGATTACGTTCTAACCGTCATGCACTTAGTGGTGACTTAGTCATACATCTTATTAAATTCTATGTTTCGAGTTTCTAGTCATCAAGTCGTTGCCTTCATTCGTAATGTTTCACGTATAAGTCAACGTCAAAAGATATTAGTGTTTCAAGACACAAATCCCATGTTTTGTGATCACATTTCCGAGTACGCTATTCTACCTCAACGTGGCACTCGGGAGGAAACGATCTTTAAAGGGAATGAATTGGAAAAAAAACTTCTGTGGGAGTGTCTGACAACAGGAGCTGGCGATGGAATAAGTCATTTGACTGCATCTTTTGGCAGAGGATTTTAGGAACAGCTACTGCGTAGCTGTGAAACCCTGGGATTTTGAGACGACCCGACCAATCCAATTATATACTGCACATCAGAGAGGACAATCCATGATTCAATTTTTTGTAACAGTGAGTCTTCTAATTGCTGCTAACATAACTATATCATAACATGAGGGAATACTTCCTAATTTTAAGTTCTGGGTCCCGTTTTAGATGCACACACGTTCGTTCACACTAGTTCGACTTCTAAAAAACTATAAATAAATAAACACAGGTCTTATGTTGTTTGTTAATCTCTTAGTGTGTATAGAGAGTTAGTACAATACAAAATCACGTTAAACTGCTATAAGCCCATCCATTATGTCGGATTATGTGGCTTTAATATGTAGGTTATGGTCTTTACCACGTGTCTATAAAAGGTAAGGTGAGACTAATCAAGATTGCAGGACGTACCGGCCCATTTAGCTACCGGCCCAGCGGGCATTTGCCCAGTCGCCCATATAGCCAGTCCGTCTTTTAAGTTGAGAGAAATGGCATGTAAACAAAAGTGTACCGTACATATAGAGATACAGATATATAGACACGTTGAGATATAATTACCTGTTACCTATCCCTTAGTCTGTGGACCGTTGGGGCACCAAGCAAGACTTGTAGACCGTCTTTTTCCATTCCTCTCTATCCTTTGCCCTGTTTAGAACTTCTTTCAATGGTAGGCCCATCCATTCTTTTATGTTGTCTTTCCACTGCTTTCTCTGCCTGCCTCTTCTTCTTTTTCCTGGTACTGTTTCCCGTGTGAGGGTTTTTGCGAGCCCCGAAGATCTTGTTATATGGCCATATATTTTAAGCTAATAATAGGTTTTGTAAAAAAAAAAAAAAATTACTAATCACTTCATGTCTTTAAAAAAAGCTATATCATTAAAAAATAGTTGTGTTTGTATGCTTGTGCCCCAGCGATAGTGTTGCTGTTAGGAAAGAGACACAGAAGAGTCGTCCAAGAAGAAGCAGAGAAAGCAAAAACTAACGCCAAACCGCCTTGAGCTAGAGTTTAGTTGACCCCCTATTACCCTGCACTAAAATGAAAGAAATGAAATGAAATGAAATGAAAGATCAACAACTTTCGGCGTGGAAGACATTCAAAACGCTGCGAGTTGTCTTCGCTGAGCGTTCAAAAAAACTGCACGAAACAAAACTCCTTATAGATGACTCCCTTCCCCCCCCCCCTCCTAAAATGTCACCAAAAGAGCCTTTCCACGCTTTGGTTGAAACAGGCGACATATGTTTATTTATTTATCCTTCATGGTAATTCAAAAGACTCTAATGGAATGAATTCTACTTCTAAGTACCATTTTTATTCTCTCGTATCATTCATTCAAACTACCCTCAAACAGGTCATTTACATTACGTACAAACATTTTTTTTTGCCTATTTATTCAAGTTCAAAGAATAAAATACTTTCTGGTTTGTCTGCATTTTCATCGCCCCTCCCCCTCACACACACACACACACTACACACAATAAATGCGTGTATTCAACCAATCACGCACCCCTTCTACACACTTTTCATTAACTGCAGAAATTGTACATCATCTTTAAAAATGGATTGAAATTTGTTGAAGTCTGCTGTGATAAAAGAGACAGTTTCCTTTCAAAACAATACCATTACATATTGCGATTGGTTGAAAACAAACCCACGTGAAAGAAGTTGAGGACCCCCCTAGTCTTGCAGAATTCAACCAATGAACATGTTTGTGTAAGATTTTTGTTGTTTTTCAAAAGGGGAAAAGTGCGTGGGCTGTGTACTCACACCAGGAGTCAATAAGTAGCGCAGCTAGCCTTCAAAACAGTCATCTGACTTAAAGAGTCATAATTCTGATACTGATAACTATAGTTAGTAACACATTGTAACTAACGTAAGTAACAACATAGATATTGTATCTTTTAACACACCCTCGTTTCTGATAGATTTTTATATGGCTAAACTAAGAAAGACATTTTTGTTTAAATATCATTTTTCTTATATAGATTTAGATATATAAAGATATCAGACGAGCTGGTTTCACGAAATGTCTTGTGTTTATAAAGAATTTATAGAAAAAAAGTGTATTTAGACAATGTGCGAATTCAGTCATTTTTTAATAATACCTCTATTCAGGTCACAACTTTATGTAGGGTGTGCTTTGGGTGGAACCTGAACTCGAAAATAAAAATAAAAACAATGTACTAACAAATTTAATGGTTGATATAGGTCGCCTTACTGGGAAAACTGTAATTTGACCGTAATAAGTTTTCAAAAGAAAAAAAAATTAAAATTTGGCAAGAGAACTATGGTCTACTCTAGACTTCTAGATTCTGGTTCTAGATCCAACTTCGAATTTAAAGGACTTACACTTTCTTGAAAGGGCTATCGCGTTCGGGAATTTCCAAATGTAAGGCATTATTGATTAAAGAGCTTAAAAAATAATGTTCTAAGTCTAGATCAAAAGCCCTATCAATGGAATGTTATAAAGCAGTGATGCCCAGCCTTTTTCGGCCGGCGGGCCATTTTCATTCCCGACACTCATGTCGCGGGCCACATCATCGAATACATAAAAAAATGGAATGGTAATTAATTTCATTTCAAATAGTTTATTAGAAACTCGTAGCACTACTAGGCCTACTTACACATGCAATGCGAAAATGTGAAAGATCGGTTTCAACCGTTTTATTGTTGAAAACGTTTGTCTATTCAATGAAGTGCTTGTAAACATTGTGATCGTTCCTAACACTTGATTTCGGAAATTTTAAAAGTTTCTTCATACACATGGCGAAGAAATCAATTGTCTGTATCGCTTTAAATTTCTCAAGTTGAGATGTCTGGCTTTGTAATCAAACGAGTTCCAGTTACAGATCTGTTGCAGCAGTCTTCAGTGGCAATGGAAAACATTTCAAGATCTGCTGCTCTGTCATTTAGTTTGGAATGGAAATGTTTACCTATATCGTCCAATCTTTTTGCTTTAATTGCTTTTTTTTTCCCAGGACAAATTCTTTCATCACAGGTAGAAAAAAACACACTTTTTTTACGCTTCATTTCTCATAATTTGTACAACTCTGTAGTTTGCCCTTAACGTGGACACATTTCTTGTTCTTTTTTTCTAGTCAGTCGCTAAACTTTTACGATTTTTTTCTTTGCAGCTCAAACCAAAAAATGCCTCCATATTTCTTAAAAATGTTTTGTTTTATAAATGCCCTTTTATGTTATATTTGTTCGTTCCTACGGCTCTCCCATACATTAATCCAAAAATATGAAATGGTACCTACTATTCTCTTTGATATCAAAAGAACATTACCAAAAATGATGCAGAATTGATGCCCTGTGTTACACACAAGATGTTTAGAAAACGACTAGCTCAAGACAGCAGCGGAGTTATCCAAGAATCTAAAACAACTGTCAACACTTGTCAGCGAAAAAATAAACGTCGTGTTTATTTAAAAAAAAAAATAATAATATGAATATTGGAATACTATTAGAATGAATTCTATCAAAGAAAAAGTGAGAGTCCTAACGTAAGGAAAATACATTTTTCAACCTTTTTTTTTTTATTTTCTTCACTTTGTGCCGATGTTTACGCGGGCCGGATGGAACCACGTCGCGGGCCGGATCTGGCCCGCGGGCCGTAGTTTGGGCATCACTGTTATAAAGAGTAGTAGATCTATACTTTTGCAATACTGCTATCTAAATTATTCTCAAATTATATCACGCTCCAAAACTTCCCTTCCGCCAAAACGGCGGCACCAATACGTCACGTACCGGTTCCACTCCGAAAGTGTGACTAGAATAGAATAGCTATAGAAACGAGAATTACTGCATTACTCACTAATCTTCGGACTCGAAGACAAGCCTTATTAGTATTCGGGAACAATAGGGATACGTTTTTATATATATATATATATATATATATTGCCCTATGCATGGGCGCCCGCAGGGGGGTGCAAGGGGCTGCACTTGCACCCCCTGGATTCTGAGTAGTCAAATTGTAGTAATTTTTTCGCACAACCAAATTAATTAACTTCAAAGTTTGCAGCTGAACTTGTAGTGTTTCCATTGGTTAATCTAGTAGTAGTTTAGCCCAGGCGTATGGAATGGATGGCTAACCGTGTAAGTGCGTGCATCTGCATTGTAAGTAGCCACATTGTAGCCAATTTTTAGCGGCCCCCGTAAGGGGAAAAAGCCGCTATTAGGTTTGTGCAAAGTGTCCGTCTGTCCGTCTGTCCGTCTGTCCGTCTGTCACACTCAGGGCGCCAAAACTAGAAGAGATACGAAAAATATTTTTTCACCATTAAATGCGGCTTGAAAAGTTTAGGTGCAACGGCTACTTTTAGTTTTCTAAAAGCAAACCGTTTAATTTATAAAAATTATTATGCAAGCGATTTTTTAATAATAAAACACCAATTGTGAAGCAATTACGTAAATCTAAGGGAGGAAATGTTACTAGAAAAAATGCTCTTGGCATGTAGATATCACGCACATTTTTTAAAATGAATTTCTGTCTGTCTGTCCGTCTGTCCGTCTGTCAGACTCAGAGTGCAAAAACTAGAAGAGATACGAAAAATATTTTTTCACCATTAAATGCGACTTGAAAAGTTAAGTTGCAATGGCTACTTTTAGTTTTCTAAAAGCAAACCTTTTAATTTATA
>JADKLZ010001483.1:24096221-24109217 GCA_021533235.1 Biomphalaria straminea
TTGTGTGTAATAATTGTGTGTAGGCCTACTTGTGTGTAATTATTGTGACTTACAGAACACTTTACTGAGATGCTAAAGAAAAGGTAGTTTTCTTGATGAAAACTGAAAGCTTATGCAATGATCTGATTCTTGAAGTCACACGCTCAGTGTAATATTGTACTTGTTGGACAAAGTAATAACAACTTATAAATACATTTAGGTCAAATGTGTAAAGCTTCGGGTCAACCTGTATAATTTAACGATGATTAAAAAGAAAATGTCCCTTTCATACCTTACGATCTATATGGAATGTGATGTAAAGTTATCTGTTTCTGACGCCTACGGTTAACATGTAACCAGCACAACGAAACACCGCCTTTTCTTTTTCCCAACTAATGTCAAGCAACATGCTGCGTGGACTCAGAGGCGCTTTAAAGTTCCCGAAATAAAATATCCACAGTCTTAACCAGGATCAACCAGGATCCAACCCGGGACTCCTCCGTTCGGAAGCCAAGCGCTTTACCGCTCTGCCGGCGCTCCCTTAACGATGAGTAAAATCAGACATTGTCTTTGGACTCATGTCGTTTATCTAGCTTGAACTTATGCAAATCTCTTTATAAAGCTTATATTAACTCTCTGTCTGTCTAGTAAACGTTTTTTCTCCCACACCCAATCTGAGGATCATGATACAATTTCGCACAACTATTCCTTTTACCTAACAACACAAGAATCAGAAAACAAAATTAACGAATTATTTATTAAACTATTGATAATAAATTATTTTGTTTGGTCACCCCCGGCTATATTAGTCTTCTTGTCAGTAGAAGCACGAAAGTAAAAATAAAACTCGTGCTTTAATATTTTATCATCAAATGCTAATAAAGCATTCGGTTCAATTTTATTATTATTTACACCCCGATAACACAATCCAGAAGATTCGAAACTAAACGTAATAGAAAATAAACAGACTCGCTTTGAGCAAGATTACTCTTGCTATCTATAGACATAGACATAAATAAATATAGACTGGAAAAAGGAAGTAACTTCTTGTAACTTGAAAACATGTATATCTATCTATTCGGATTTCCGAATTATGAGAAATTTAATAATAGCATGATCTTCAGTCTTAGAGATTAAACAAAATTTATGGACATAAAATAAAGTACACACAATTGCAATTGACAAATTTTAGTTTAATAAAACTATCTTATTGGCCAGTCTATATTTATTTATGTCTATGTCTATAGAGTAAAGTTTGACTCTTTTAAAAAACATATAAAAGAATGCTTTGTATAAATGTAAAATGTTTGTTTTACATTTTTCGGTCGTTATCTCGGAGTTTAAGATAACTTATTTCGTAGTCTAAACTACCGCAGGTCGACAGTTGATGGAAGAGGCCAGGTTTTGACCACGGGGCCATCGATAATGACCGAATGACAATCCAGCGCCTAAACCGTATGACCATGCAGCTATCCATTCAGGAGCAATACACATAACTTTAAGTATATTGTGATTACATAAGTCCAATTTGTCTGCAAGACTTCTCTTCAGAAATCTGCGTAGTCTTGAAAGCCCATCAGAACAAGTGAAAATCGAAGCGTTAGAGAATCGCCTTAGGCCTATACACAAATCGTAAACACCAACTTTTAAATAAAATTATTAATATTTTTCTGGACGTATGTGAAAATAACATTATTTAAAGTACCAAATAATAGTAAACACTCTTAAATTAGACTCAATTAGAGCTGTTTATTTAATAATAAAAATGATAAGCAAAACAAAGTCCTGTATGTTACTATATTTATCTGGTTAGACAATTTGGTCTAGAATTGGCCAATAAGAGGTCTCAATAGATCAACATATCAACACTAGATCTTGAGGAATGCATTCAAATGGAATCACGTGACCGCAGGCTGGTACAGTCAGAACGTGGTCGTATGAGGCTAACACCAGGTAGGTGTCGCTCCCCCAGGGCAGAAAGGCGGGATCACAGTTATCCAAGTCTGTGTACGTCCTGTGCACATCCAGCGTCGTAGCGGCCAGGTGGGGCGCTTCCGCCATGTTCCGGTAGAATGTTCCAATCAGTTCAAAGGTGACTCTCCCATGATGAGTCTTAAAATAGAAAAAAAAACACGTGAATGTTACTAGTTTGATTTTTGTTTTAAGTTCATTGTTTGGTATTTTTATAACAATATAGATCTACAATGTGCATTATACCAAACAAAACATTATAACTATACAGAGAAACAAAACTTTTTGTGCTATAGCGAAATCCGAATATTATTCCCAGTGGCGTAGCTAGGGTGGGGGGAGGAGGTTGGAGAATTCGAAAATCCCTCCGGGCCCCCACTTGAGGTGGGCCCCCATATGAGTGTTTTTGTTTTTTTTACATTATAAATTAAGTATTACGCAAAATGCTAGGGCCCCGAAGAGGTCAATTCCCCCGGGCCCCCAAACGATGGAAAATTTTTAGCTACGCCCCTGATTATTCCTGAGTACTATGGCGATATTAAAATATCATCAGTGAGAGCCACATCAGAATTCAATTATAATCGATAAGTCTTACTAAAATCGTCCCGCAGCTTTCGATGCATATGGCGCAAGATCGGTTCACAGATATTGGTTACAGGCGTTACAGGCGACTTTCTCATCATCTTTCCAGTGCTCACAGATTGTAGACTTCTTAGACGGTGTGGCGCTCTTTCCTATGTTCAACCTCTACTTTTGTGGCTGTATTCGGTATTGTCTTTAGCATCACTTAGTTCCATAGCAATATCACTGAGTGCTATAGCATTATCTCAGTGTTTCTCAACCTTTTTTGTCTGCCGGCACAGTAAAAAAACAACAAAAATTTCGCGGCACACCACGAAGAGCAACAGTTGTTTTAAAATAAAAGAAAAAAAAGATTTACCAGTTTTTAATCATTACTTTTAATGTGAAGGTTGAGCCTGTTTTTGAGAGCAAATGAGATCTATCCGAGGCTCCAAAGTCGACAAACAAACTCGCATTTCATCATCTATTGAAAGAAGTCTCTCTCTTTTCTTAGACTTGATTTCAGTCAGTGCTGAAAATCCAAATTCACAAAACCATGAAGATGAAAATGCAAGAATTATTTTGATTGCATTTAAACTGATTGCTGGATATATTTTGTTGATTGAAATCCAAAAATTATCCAGGCTTTTCTCGGCAAAACTTGACTTAAGAACTACATCGTTTTTTAAATCAATGAGCAGCTCTTCTTCTTCAGTTATAAATTTGTAGCTTAATAGTTTCAAAATTGATAGCTGATCCATCCATATTCATTACTTCCAATTGTTGGAAAGTAATGCTGCAATGCTGACTGCAGGTGTGTCAAAGTGTCAAGAATTTCGGGGGGAATTTCTTTGTTTGAAGCACAATCATTGTAAGAAGGAAAGCAGTCGAAGACTCCTTTCGAGATCTTACTTTGCCACAAAGACAATTTTTCACCAAATGACTTTAGTTTTGAGGATGCAGTGATGATTGTTTCCGATGGTCCTTGAAGACTTAAGTTCAATGAATTTAATTTGTCAAATAAGTCAGAGAGAAATGTGACCTTAACCCACCAGATTTCGTCATGAATAGAAAATCCAAAGTCTTTTTTTTCAGCCTCCAAGAACGAAATCAGCTCAGCCTTGAGTTGGACGACACGCTTTAATACTTTTCCCCTGGAGAGCCAACGAACGTTGGTATGATACAGGAGGCATTTGTAGTCTGAATCCATTGCTGCACAGAGCTGAGAGAAAAGTCGGGATGCAAGCGGTCGAGATTTGATGAAGTTTACAACTTCAATCACTTGATCCAGAATAGACATCAAACCTTTTGGCAAAGATTTGAAGGCAAGAGCTTCTCTGTGGATCATGCAGTGAACAACTAATACATTTGGATTTTCTTGACGAACAAGAGTGACGAATCCTTTTCTGTTTCCCTGCATGGAAGGACAGCCATTGGTGCAAACGCTGACACAGTTTTTCCACTGAAGTTTGAAGAACAAAATGTTTTCGTTCACCACATTGAAGATATCTTCGCCTTTGGTCGTAGTTGCTAAGTCCTTGCAAAATAAGAATTCGTTGACACATTTTTCATCCTTTATGAACCGAATAAAAGCCAGCAGCTGGGCTTTGCCGCTAACATCAGTGGATTCATCAACTTGAAGAGACCACAGAAGAGACAGTTCATCGTCAGTCACGTTGAAATGTTCGCAGATTTGATCTTGTAAATCTGACGATAAGTCTTTTATTCTGCGTGAGATAGTATCATTTGACAAAGGAACTTGTTTGACTTTTTCGGCTGCATCAGGTCCTAGGATTGTTTCAACAACTATTGCTAAAGCTGGTATAATGACAGATTCAGCCTCTGTGTGTGCTTTCTTGCGTTTTTCTAATAACTGAGCAATCAATCCCTTTTCTGTCAGCTTTAGGTAATTTGTAAGTTTCCTAGCTTGTTTATTTTGTTGAGCCCTGATGTTTTCGAAGTATTCCTTCGGTTGGGCTTTTACAGCTGAATGATTTGTTTCCAAGTGTCTCTTCAATTTGCTTGGAACAAGCGCCTCATTTGATAGAGTTGCATTGCAGATCAGACAGATTGGCAATGGGGAATCTTCAGGTCCCGAAGATATGAAACCATATCCGATGTAATCTTCTTTGTACCTTCGTTTGGTTCCTTGCTTTTCATTTAACACTTTCGCAGTTTCATTCTTAATAACGTATTTCTCCATGGATATAAAATATAAATAAATGTTTAGTGATAACTTGTTATTATTACCATACACCTAATCAATGTACATGACACACATCGCTAATTATTATCTTTGTCAATTCATGAACTGGTGTGCATCTGCTAAGGTAGCCTACATTTGAGTCATTTTTATATATATATATATATATATATATATATATATATATATTTAGTGGGAAACTCCATAAACTGAATAACTAACACCCCTTTCCATCAATATGGAGCGATCCACTACTATTACTGATCGTTGGAAGAGGGGATGTCATCGCGACGTAAAATAAAAATTTAATATTAGGCTGACCTGTGTAACGCTACACGTGTGGCGTTCTGGAAATTCCCGCGGCACATCTGCAAATCTTCGGCGGCACACTAGTGTGCCGCGGCACACAGGTTGAGAAACACTGCATTATCTAAATATCATCACTGAGTGCTATAGCAATATGTAGGCCTAAATATCATCATTAAGTGCTATAGTTATGGCTGTATTTTGGTAGTTTCTTTAGCACAATTCAAAATTCAAGTATCATCATTAAGTTCTAAAGCAATGTGTTAATATTACCACTGAGTGCTATATATAAGGCTTGTTTTCGAGTCCGAAGATTAGTGAGGAATACAGTATTTCCCGTGGCAATGCAGCCCAAGCCGTGACCTACATATTTTTCCACATCCTGGGCAAGCAAAACCAGACATCTATGCTACTGTGAACTACATTTAGCTTAAAGAGTGGTATTGGTCTGCGCGAGCCGATTATCACTTTAAAAATACTCAGCGCAGGCTGGAGGCAATACTGTAATTAGCCCGCGAATCTGAGTGCTATAGCACTATCTAAATACAATTGAATGCAATAGCAAATGGTAAATATCATCACTAAGAGTTATAGTAATCAAAATCTTAATAGAACGCTAAATTTGTCTAACAAAGTTTTGTAGTTTTACTTTAAGGCTTTAAAAATAATTAATGACCTCTCTACCCTCCTCGTCCTGTGATATCCCGGAAGCTCCAGACACAGGTCGTCCCCTGAAAACTACATCCGATTGGCAGATTTTAGTGAGAAGCTGATTTACTGGCTCACAGGCTAATATGGTTTTTGTGGCTGCCACTAGAAACAGCAGTTTGCACAATAGGAAAGACATCTTCATTTATTGCTAAAATGAACAGATAGAAAAAAAAATTGTTACTTAAAAATTAATAATATATTTACGACATTTTTGTTCCGTTAAAAATAATATATATTTATACTAAAAAGTATTATTATTAATTATTAATAATCTCTGCTAACCGTCGTAGTCATATTATGAAGCCTGCCATGTCAAGGTCATATTGAATTCGCAACATTGATTATGACTTAATCAATACTAGAATATTATTTTATTGCACAGTTTTTGTAAGAGAAATATATAAAAGATACTAAAGCTGTAGAATTAATGTACACACATAAATAATGTACACTCTTAATAAATGAAATGTAGTAATTATAATTAATTTGTACACAATAAGTTTAACTTCCTCCCCCGCAAAGAGCAATGTATTATCTTCCAACTAAGAACAGGACATACACCTCATTTAAATTATCATCTCAATAAAATAAATCCCCCCCCTTTGTAGACACTACGCCCACCCTTATGAAACCGTAAACCATATCCTTTTTTAATGCCCCCTTCCTAATACACCTTAGACCAGTGATACCCAAAATACGACCCGAGGGCCACATCCGGCCCGCAACTTGATTAAATCCGGCCCGCCGAAATGTCGGCACAAAATGTAGATCCCCCTTTTTTTTCCGAAATAAAAAATATTGAAAAATGTATCTTTACCTACGTTAGGAGCTTGGCGCCCTCTTTCTCTGAATGATTGGCGCCATGACATTTAACATTTGTGCAATTTTTTAAAAGGGACTCTGAATATAAAAACTACGTTTCCTATCAGGGAAAGTAAACGTATCTTTACTTATTGTGAAACATAATAAGTCAACAGATTTTTATTTTTAAAGTAAGTATGGCTGTTTAAAAAAAAAAAGAACAACATATAAACGACATAACAAAATAAAGGATTGTTAAAGTACGTCAAGATGGGAATATTATTATTATTATAGCTTTTATATAGCGCTACTTTCATGCTTACAGCATGCTCAGAGCGCTTTGATCCAATCTCATTTGTGGACCAGTGGGGGGGAGGGGGTATCTAGGAGTTGGTTTCCCGTGCTGCCTTTGGGCGCTCAGTAAACACAACTCTGCCCGAGTCGGGTGTCGAACCTCGAGCCCCCTTCTAGGTAGCCAAGCAAGCCAAGCATAAGCCGCACTTAGCCTCTCGACCACGCTTCCCACATATTGACCAAAAAGAAACAAAAAAGTCGGTTGTAAAATTGCTACAATGCTACTCATATTTTAAGTAGAGAAATTAATCCATTTTCCGATGCATGAAGAAAAAAAGATAGGCCTACATTTCAAATATTGCTATTAATAAATGAAGCACTGGGTCTACTGGTTTCTAATCAAATTGTTTCATGTCAATTTCATTTAGTTTTGTATTCCTACGTTTTCGTTCACGTGGCACGTGACACGAGTGTCGAAGATTACAATGGCCTGCAGGTCAAATAAAGCTGGGCATCACTGCCCTTATACAGACCCTACTACCACTACAGCCCAACATAACCAACACCCTTTACGGCAGTGCTGAACAACTGAAAAAAAAAAACAGCACACTATTTTTCCTTGACACCGTCTGCAAAAGAGCTGACATCTTAACAGTAAAAAGCTGGCTAGATGAACAAGAAGAAGAATTACACGATAAGTACAACGTTTAAATATATTGTTGTGTGCATTGTGTGATTGAAATAAGACCTTGTAAAACGCAGCTTTTCCTTTAAAAAGTGATTTATACGCATTTGCTTATAATAAGCAAAATTGATTTTAAAAAAAAATTCTTTCAGACTATCAACATTTTTTTCTTTTTAAATGTGAAAAAAAAACAACACTTAATAGTTTAAAAAAAATAGTGCCTAAAACAGAAAGTAACTCCGACAATAGATCATATTGTTTTCAATACAATATAAAAACGTATACCAAGTGAGCTTGAATAGATATCCAGTTACTTACATTAGAAACAATCTGTTACGCTAAAACAAAAAGACCATATGACGTTTTCAGACGGCTAGAAACGCCATTTATAGAGCTCCGTTGTCAGAGCACTATCTCCACTCACTCATCCCCTCCCTTTCCCCATCAACACATACACAATTGTACATTTGACTGGTTGAAAGTACTCACCATGATTTGTCCTCTTTGAGTTATTGCACGTGCGGTTGATATGAACTTTTCATTAATTAATGTTGTTTTATACTCTTATACAGAGAAATTTGTTTAGCAAACGTTTGTTAGTAACTTTAATTCCTTTTTCTTTTAAATAAATGTTTGAAAATAGCTATTAGAACATTCTAGTCCGTTTCGGCAACATTTCCCCCCCCCAGCTATCATATAATACTGTCACGCTAAAAATTTGACGCCTCAGTATTAACAGTAAATTAGCACACAAGCTCTCCACATGGAAAGAGAGCATAAGAGAAGGGTCTTGGATTGTAGATGCCATACTGTTGTGAATTTGTGTAGTTGGATTGTCACCCCTTAGTATTTGTTTACATTTGTTATCCTGTGTACTGACCTTATTTCGTGATGTGATTTCTACTATGTGTGTAGTTGTTTGTCATTCAGTGAAATAAAGCTTAAGAATGTAACACGGATTGTTATTATTGAGTACAACAATTTATTTCACTGAATCTGTACAACATGGATAGACTACTACGGCCTGAGAGATTCGATGTGGAACCTACTGCACCTCAAGCACAAGAAAAGTGGCTGCATTGGTATGCAACATTTCAAAACTTTCTGTCAGTAGTTACGATAGGAACTGTAGATAACAAGAAACTACTTATAAATTACATCTCACCTTCAGTTTACCAACTAATCAGTGACAAGGAAATTACGAAGAAGCCGTCCAGTCACTAAATAACATTTACGTGCAGCCCACTAACGAGGTGTTTGCAAGGCATAAGTTAGCCACATGTAAACAAGAGATGGGTCAAAGCATAGACACATTTATGCAAAAACTCCGCAGTCTTTCGAAAGACTGCAAATTCAAAGCCGTAACAGCGGAGCAACACCGTGATGAATCAATACGGGATGCATTCATTACAGGAATAGCATCCAACAGTATCAGAAAACGCCTCCTGGAAAAAAACTGATCTTACGTTAAAGGATGCCTTTGAAGAAGCAAGAGTACTGGAACACGCCCATCAACACTCGTTGCTGTACGAGGCACAATTAGAAACTAGTTGTGCTACTACAAATGGAGAACACCCTGCTGATTCTGTCGCTCCAAATTTGCCTGATCCAAGAACCCCGATCAGTCCAAATCAAGCAAAACATGAGGTAAGCGCTTTATATAGCAAGTGCTACTTCTGTGGTAGGGGAAGACATCCTCGTACTGAGTGCCCCGCACGTGAAGCAACATGTAATCTATGTGGCAAGAAGGGACATTTCCAGAGGTCCTGTAAATCAAGAAAATCTACAGCTTTCGCACTCGCTACGTTGCACTCTGTAGGACTAGGAAAATCAACTTCTTTGATTCTTCTCAATGGGATGCCACTTAAAGCCTTGATAGACACTGGAAGCTGTGAGAGTTACGTATCAGCCCGAGTTGCCAGGAGTCAAAAGTGGCCTATAAAAACCTCCGTGGACAGAATATTTATGGCTTCTACTCACCTTTCTCGAGTTACTGAAGGCCATATCTTTGCTACCATTCAACTCAAAGATGAAACATATGAAAATATAAAACTGTCACTTTTAGATGGATTGTGTTCAGATGTAATTCTAGGCTTGGATTTCATAAGCTTACACGAGAAGCTACAGATTCCATTTAGTGGAAAGAGACCACCCCTGTGTGTAAGCACCCTTAAACCAGCTAAAGTAGAGGCGCCTAGTCTCTTTAGTAACTTATCTCCAAACTGCACTCCAGTGGCAACTAAGTCACGCAGGCACTCACTACAGGACTCAAAGTTTATTAATGCTGAGATTCAGAGACTACTAAAAGAAGAAGTAATAGAACCTTCAAAGTCCCCCTGGCGGGCACAGGTTCTAATAACAGGCAATGAAAGGCACAAAAGACGTATGGTTATTGACTATAGTCAGACAATCAACAGATTTACGCTGCTAGACGCCTATCCCATGCCAAGAATGGATGAATTAGCAGAGAAGATATCACAATTTTCTGTCTTTAGCACTCTGGACCTCAAGAATGCTTATCATCAGATCCCGATTAAAGAAGAGGAGAGGCCATTTACAGCTTTCGAGGCTGGGGGTAGACTTTACCAGTTTCGAAGAATTCCATTTGGAGTTACAAATGGAGTGGCTTGTTTCCAGCGAACCATAGATAAAATAATCGAAGACGAACAACTAGAAAATACATTCGCTTATGTGGACAATGTGACCATCTGTGGAAATGATACCGAATCTCATGATAGAAATCTGCAGAGATTCTTCAAAGTTGCTCAGAAGTATGGTATTATCTTCAATGAAGCTAAAAGTGAGATCGGAACACATAGCGTCAGACTGCTGGGATACGAAATAACTAAAGGTCAGCTCAAGCCTGACCCTGAAAGATTCAGAGCCTTGCGGGAATTAAAGGCTCCGTCGAACCTGCGAGAGCAGAAACGGATAGTGGGCTTGTTGGCCTATTATTCTCTATGGATTCCTAACTTCTCCGACAAAATCAGCCTCTTAGCCAGAAATAAACAATTTCCTGTCCCTGGGGAAGTCAAACAAGCATTCCAGGACCTAAAGGACGAGCTCGAGGAATCCGCCGTGTATACCATAGACTACACTCGCCCGCTGACGGTGGAGACAGATGCGTCTGACATAGCTATAGCAGCTACACTTAATCAAGAGGGTCGGCCTGTGGCTTTCTTTTCCCGGACACTATCGAGAAGCGAAAGAAGGCACTCTTCGGTGGAAAAAGAAGCGTACGCAATAGTAGAATCTTTGAGAAAGTGGAAACATTTTCTTATCGGAAGACACTTTACCCTTGTCACAGATCAGAGATCCGTGTCCTTTATGTATTGTAGACAAAATAAAGGCAAGATCAAGAATGAGAAGATCCAAAGGTGGAGGTTAGAGCTATCCTGCTTCCATTACGACGTCGTTTACAGACCAGGTGCACAGAACTCTGCTGCAGACACTTTCAGCAGAAATCGCTACTTATCCGCAATGTCACGTAACGACCTAAAATTACTTCACAACAGTTTGTGCCACCCTGGTGTAACAAGACTGCTACATTTTGTGAGATCAAAAAATTTACCTTTTTCCACCGATGACGTCAGAACTGTGATCAACCAGTGCCAGTCATGTGCTGAACTTAAACCTCGATTTTTTAGGCCACCCATAGGACAATTAATCAAAGCCACTCAGCCATTCGAAAGAATAAGTATGGACTTTAAGGGGCCTCTCCCTTCCAACTCACGCAATAAATACCTGCTTACAATGATCGACGAATTCTCGAGGTTTCCTTTCGCCTTTGCGTGTCCAGACATGTCATCTGCTACTGTTATTAAATGCTTAAATGAGTTGTTCGCCTTATTCGGACTACCCTCCTATGTCCATACCGACAGAGGTACTTCATTTATGTCTGCTGAAGTACAGAATTATCTCAATGAAAGAGGAGTTGCTACGAGCAGGACCACGGCTTACAATGCCAGAGGAAATGGTCAAACAGAGAAACTTAACAGTACTCTTTGGAAAGCTATAACCTTAGCTTTACACTCCCAGGACTTGAGTACGTCTCAGTGGGAACTTGTGTTGCAAGACGCGTTACACTCAATACGGTCACTTTTGTGTACTGCGACAAACAAAACACCACACGAGAGACTCTTTGGATTCTATCGCAGAAGTACTTCTGGAACATCTCTTCCAACTTGGCTAACAACTCCTGGTCCCGTGTTATTAAAAAGACACACTAGATCATCAAAGTATGACCCATTAACAGAGGAGGTAGAGCTTGTGAGCAGCAACCCTCAATACGCCCTGATACGAACACCTACAGGCCGAGAAGAAACAGTTTCTTTAAGATATCTGGCCCCAAAAGAAAAAGACTGTTTCACAGAAAATGTGAGACCCCCTGTGTTGAGCGACGGTTCATCTGGGGACGCTACACCCTCACTTCAGGACTGCGCAGAAAGCAGCGCAGAGAACTCTGCTCCGAACCCTCGTGTGGACTCGGTTGAAGTCCCGAACATCGAGAACTCTACTCCGAACCCCCGTGTGGACTCGGTTGAAGCCCCGAACATCGAGGCACCGAATGACATTGTTGGTGCTGATAATGATGGTGCCTATCCTGGTTACCGTTACAACCTGAGAGAGAGACGATCAAAACCCAACTACAAGGTTTAGCAAACTAATGTATTTAGATGTTTATATTTTCTAATGTATTTCGATGTTTATATTTTCATGATCTTTATATTGCCTTGACTATATGTGGTTGTGTTATGTGTATAAATTTAAACGTGGGGTGAATGTTGTGAATTTGTGTAGTTGGATTGTCACCCCTTAGTATTTGTTTACATTTGTTATCCTGTGTACTGACCTTATTTCGTGATGTGATTTCTACTATGTGTGTAGTTGTTTGTCATTCAGTGAAATAAAGCTTAAGAATGTAACACGGATTGTTATTATTGAGTACAACACATACACAACAGAAGCAGAAAGAAGGCTGAAAATGCAGCTGCGCCTGATGTTTTCATATGCCCAACCTGCAAACGCAGCTGTGTATCAAGGATTGGCCTCTTTAGCCACACAAAAGTTGCAAACGGAAAAGATCGTCTCTCGAGGCGTGAAATGCCACAGAGAGTACACAAGCTATTTAGTTAACACAAAAGGACTTGTAGTTGTCAACATTGATCGTTTACCTCTGAGCTTTATTCAAACGTAGGATGTATAGACCTATGTTCTGTTTTCTTTTCCTTCTACCTGATTATACGTCTTGCCAAAAGAAAATTATAAAGAAAGTGTTTGTGTTATCATACAAACTCGGTGAATACCCTCATGGGTCCGAAATACAGGTAGTTTCCAATTTTTTAACACAAATATCGAAAATTGCTATCCTAATCTGTTATCTTCTCTTTTACATTTTGTCTCGCGTTCTTCTCTTTAAAATCTCTTTTGCTCAATCATTTTTTTTCATTCTCTCTTTCAATCCCTTGTTATCTTCTCTCTCAAT
>JADKLZ010001483.1:24117805-24128596 GCA_021533235.1 Biomphalaria straminea
TATTATTATATATTATTAATTTTATCTTAAGTGAGATCAGGTAGGCCATGTTTAGTCTAGTATAAGTTCTAGACTGTTTTCGAGTTATAACTACATTGTTATATACTCATGAGAACGCAGATCTATTTATCCTAAAGACATCTGAGTCTAAGGATTTATTTATATTTATATATAGATCTTTTGTCCCGATTTAATCGGTTGACATATTGTAGATGTGTTCAAACACATTCTAAGTGGTCAGAGTTTTTTATCAGTATCACTAAAGTGTGATTTACTGTTGAGAGGTATAATATTGAGATATTTGAGTTATTTGAGGTATATTATTGAGTTATTTGAATATATTTGGGTATATTGAATCTAGACTAGAGACTAGAATAGTCCTAGAGTATTGTTTGGCAATAAGTAAGTCCAATAAGAATTGAGGTATATTTATACATGTACATGTGTATGTGGCCAGAAGTAAGTCCACTGAATTAAGTTGCAATTACATTTAAGAGTTTGTGGCTGTGAGTAAGTCCACTTGAGTTTAATATAAATCTAGATCTATGTTGTTGTGGCAGTGAGTAAGTCCACTGAATTGATATTTGTTGATATTTGAGATAAGGCAAAGGTGTCAAGAGTTGACTATATTTATATATATATATACATTATATATTGTAAAAAAGTATTTGATTAAATTGTGACATTTAGGCCAGTAGGGAGGCCATATCAATACAATATTATTTGTATTATTTGCATTAATCATAATGGCAACAGCTCCATCATCAGACTATATGGAGACTTTTCGCCAGCAAATTATTGCTGAGGCAAAGCAGCTAGAACTTAAAGGGAAGGACCTAGCTAGTTATGTACAACAAATGGTGACATTAGAGAGGGATAGAATAGATAAAGAAAGAAGGGAAGAAACAGAAAGAAGAGATAAGGAAAGAAGGGAAGAAACAGAAATAAGGGAAAAAGAAAAAGATAGGGAAGCCCAATTAATAAAAGAAGAGGCTGATAGGAAATTACAATATGACCTTGAGAAACTAAGAATTGAGGCTGAACAGAAACAGAAAAAATCAAACAACTCTAATACAAATGATAATTCCAATACTGGCAGTGTAGACAATCACAATGAAACTGATAGTAGTAATAATAATAGTAATACAAACAACACTACTAATGTTGCAAGTGACAATAACCATTGGTTAAGGAAAAAACTACAACCTTTCCAAGAAGCTAGGGACTGTATTTCAGACTATCTAAAAAGATATGAAATAAAAATGACAAACTGTAATATAAGGGAGGAGGAATGGTCTCAAATTCTGCTTGATTTTGTGCAAGGACAGGCTCTTACAATATGCCAAAATCATGATCACACTGTACAAAATAGCTACCAAACTTTAAAAAAGGAACTACTCAATGCATATGGCCACAATGCTAGCACATTTAGGAAAAAATACTTTGATAATACTCCATCTAATCAGACAGAACCCCAAACCACTATAAATATGGAAAAGGACTATTTTAATAAATGGCTAGGATTTGAAAAGATAGAAAATTCATTTGAGGGTTTAAAGAATTTTATACTAGTAGACAATTTCATTGCTAAATGTGACCCCCAACTACAATCTTTTATTAAAGAGAGAAATCCTAAAATTTTAGATGATGTCACTGAAATCATAAGGACATATAAAAATGCCTATCCTAACAACCCTTTTTCATGTAAAGACAAAAAGAATATTGATCTAGTTGGATACACTCAAGAAAATACTGATAGGAGTAGAAATAGAAGTAGGGAAAGCCAACATTCTAGATACAATAATAGTAGGAATAGATCAAGCAACAGGGATGTAGTATGTTACAGATGCAATAGAAAGGGACATTTAGCTATGAACTGCTGGGGAACACAAAATAGGTCAAACAGTAGAAATAATTACAATAGATCAGGTAGTGCAAACAATCACAATAGATCAGGTAGTGCAAACAATTACAATAGAACAGATGATAGGAACAATTATAGATCAGACAGTAGTAATAGATACAACAATTACAACAACAATTACAGTAATAACACACACAGTGGAAACAAAAGCAGGGAATACAAAAGTAGAAATTCGGATAGAGTTTATTTTGTTAGGGAAAACAAAAACAATTTTGCTTTTTATCCAGCCTTTATAAACAATGTGCCTATTCAAGCGATTAGAGATAGTGGATCTAATACATTGGTCGTCAGGGCTGATCTGATTGAACCACAGTACTATAAGGGATATAGTAGAAAAGTTGAGTTAGCAGATGGCAGTATAAAGGAGTTTAAAGTATTTAAAGTATTCATTGAGACACCATTCTATACTGGTCATTGTGAGGGAGTAGCTATGCCTAATATGAGACATGACATGTTAATAGGAAATTTGACAGGTTTGAAAGAATGCTCCAAACAAGAAATTGAAGCATGGGAAAAGAAATATGAAATGTTTAAACAAAACAAAAAGACAAAATCAGATAACTATATAAGCAATATGGTTATAACTAGATCTAAAGATAAGCCTAAAGTAGAAACACAGAAACCTAGTAATATAAGTAATGAAACAGTTAATGTTGAGGAAGATAAGGAGAAAGAAGAAGAATTAAAACAAGTTGAAACACAAGACCATGAGCATAATAATATAGACACAAAACAATTTGAAATACAAAGTCATGAGCATATAGACACAGAGCAACAAAAAGAGGCACCTAGAGAAATTAAAAATGAAGAATTAAAAGGAATAAACAAACTAGCTCAAGAACAAAAACAGGATAACATAATTGGGAAAATCTATGATAGGATTAGTGATAAAAGGAACAATAATCCAATTGAAAAATTTGTCATAGAAGAAGGAATACTGTTTAGAAAAACAAAATTAAATGGTAGAGAAATAAAACAGTTAGTTTTACCTCAAAAGTATTGGAAGGATGTCATGATTTTATCACATGATAGTAATTTAAGTGCACACAGAGGTATTAAGAAATGTTTCAGAAACTTAGCAACCCAAGTGTTTTGGCCTAAAATGAAAGTAACCATATCAAACTACATAAGGTCATGTGACATGTGTCAAAGAAGAGGACTTAAGGGTAAATTAGGTAAAGCTCCATTACAGACAATGGACGAACCAAACAAACCATTTCAAAAGATAGCAATAGACATCATAGGACCTTTGACTAAAACTGAGCACAATAATAGATACATATTGACAATAGTGGATATGTTCAGTAGATATCCTGAAGCAGTAGCATTATCTAATATAGACACAGAGAATATTATTAATGCTTTAGATCAAAAGTTCATAGTGAGACATGGGATACCAAAAACATTGCTATCAGACAATGCATCTATGTTCACATCTGAGTTATTTAAAAGATGGACATTAAAATATGGCATAGAACATATTAGATCTTCAGCATTCCACCCAGAGGGCAACGGTTGTTGCGAACGACTAAACGGAGTTATAAAGAGAGCCTTAGCTAAAATTGTAGAAAACAATCAGAAAAACTGGGATCAATATATTAACTTTGTTCTATTTTCTCTTAGAAATAATATTCATGAGGCAACTCAATTTTCACCATATGAGTTGGTTCATGGAAGGAAACCCAGGGATGAGATACAAATTTTTAAAGAAAGCCTAATTATAGACAAGGAGGAAAATGAAAATATTAATGAAACAGTATTAGATTTAAAACAGATATGGAAAGAAGCTTATGAGAATAATATGAAATATAAAGAAACAGTGCATGAGAACTTAAATGAAAAAAGAAAATTAAGGAAGTTAGAAGTAGGAGATAAGGTATTACTTTTGGTAATTGACTTAAAAAACAAATTAGGAAAACAATGGAAAGGACCATTTACTGTCACACACAAAACAAGTGAAGTAAACTACAAGATAAACATGAATGGGAAAATAAAAACTTACCATATAAATAATTTGAAACTATACACAGAAAGAAATGAAGAACAATTTCAAGGGATAGATACAAAGGTAGACAATGAAAATCAAAATAATCAAATTCAAAACTTAAATGCAGAAAATGAAGAAATTGATAAACAAATACATGAATGTTTCATGGTATTAATTAATGAGGAAACCAAAGAAAATGATATTAAAAATATACCTATATTAGAAACAAAAGATAGTCAAACATGGGAAAAGTTAAATTTGGGAAATTTATCTCCAGAAAAGGCAAGGGACATAATGAACATTGTTAGTGATTTCAAAGAAATTTTTTCAAGTTTGCCAGGGAAAACAGACATTATAAAGCATGACATAAAACTAACAAGCGATAAGCCCATTTTTATGAAGCCTTATAGGATTCCACTACACTTACAGGAAAAAGTTAAGAATGAAATTGATAACTTATTAAAACTAGGAATAATAGAACCATCTAATTCAGCTTATGCTTCACCAATAGTTATAGCAAAGAAAAAGAATTGGGACATAAGACTATGCATAGACTATAGGCAGTTAAATAAGATAACAGAATTTGATCCTTATCCTATGCCTAACATTGATGACATACTACACAAGTTATCTAATGCTAAGGTCTTTACAAAATTAGATCTGACAAAAGGGTATTGGCAAATTCCTTTAACTGATAGAGCTAAACCTTACACTGCATTTATCACTCCATATGGAACATTCCAATGGAATTTCATGAGCTTTGGGCTTGTAAATGCTCCAGCTACTTTCAATAGAATGATGATGGCAGTTATAGGACATAGGAAAAATGTAATATGCTATTTAGATGACATTTGTATTTTTCATCAGGATTGGGAGGAACATTTAAAAGGGATCAGGGAGATATTTAAAGTAATCAAAGATAATGGTTTAACAATCCAATCAGAAAAAGTAGAGATAGGTTTAGAAGAAATCACATTTTTAGGACATAAAGTTAAGAATAATACCATCAGTCCCATTGAAGATAATGTTAAGAAAATATTAGAGATAGAGATACCAACAACACAGAAACAGATTAAATCAATATTAGGGATGATAAATTACTATAGGAAATATATATCTAACTTAGCAGAAATTGTGGACCCACTAAATCAACTATTAAAGAAAGGGCAGCCTAAAAAAGTGATTTGTACTAGTAAATGTATAGAAGCTATAGAGAAGATAAAGCATATTTTTTCCACAGATTTAATTTTAAGATTACCAGATGTTTCCAAAATATTCTATGTTACTACTGATGCTTCTGGCAGTGCTATAGGTGGTTGCAGAGGCGTCACTAGGGTGGGTGTCACCCGGTGCGGTAAAATCAGGGTGTCACCCCCACAGCGTTCCACTTATTCTTCAAATAAAAAACTATTTTTGTTCAGTTGTTTTTTCTTGCGCAATAATACAGTTCGTTGATTGCTGCTCCACAAAGTTTAAATGAGTATCGATTATGTTTTTTTCTCGTACATATCATTAATCATTAATCATTACATATTAACATCTACGATTTTTTAAATACAAAGAAATTAAAAACCAACTGAGCTTGCTTTCTTAAGTAAACATTAAACAGCTCTTAATGGAAACTTTTGAATATTATAATCACATATAGTGGTAGTTTCATGAGGACAACTAATGAAAAATGCAACTTAATGAAAAGTATATTGATAGCTACAAAATTTTTTAAAGAATTTTGTTAACATATAAAAGTTTACAATAACTTTAGAAAATAAATATTTAAATTTCCTTTTCAGGATTTCAAATTAGAAAACTTATAAACAAACTTTAAACTCAATATATCTTGCACTTCGTTTTCAATGGACAGAATTACTTGATTTGATTTCAAAAAATAGTTGTTAATTAATGTTGTTAAATGAGAGAACGTTGTTAATTGATGTTTTAATAAGAGACCGATATTAGTTAATGTTTAAATGAGAGAACTTTGTTAGTTGATGTTTTAATGAGAGAATGTTGTTAGTTGATGTTTTAATGAGAGAATGTTGTTAGTTGATGTTTTAATGAGAGAACGTTGTTAGTTGATGTTTTAATGAGAAAACGTTGTTAGTTAATGTTTTAATCAGAGAACGTTGTTAGTTAAATTTAGTTTTGCAAAGCTTCTTCTCACATGACGCCTTGTAAACATGCATTTAATTCAAAGGCTGGTAGAGATTCGTTGCCGTATTTCAAAACTTTGCTGCATTCTAGTATTCTAGTTTTAGTATTTCTGTTCACATATCTTGCCCTCAGGCCCAATATAAAAGAGATTGATGTACTCAGTATTAACTTGTTGCTCTCTATATGAATAGTAAATCTTAAGAATACTTTCCTGATATTTTCATATTGTTAAAACGTATTTTTCTTTTGCATTAACATGCTAGTTTCATTTGAGAAAAGTTATCTTAATAACATTTTGAGCTAACTTTTCACATATTTCGTAGAGTAAATGTTTAAGTGCTCGAGCTTAGCCACCAGTTTGAAAATAATTAACACTTTAATTTGAAGGTACTTTTGTGTTTAGTTTATTTTTTTGAGTAGATCTACATCTGCCAATAAGAAAGTCAAGCAATGAAAGTTATGCATGTATTCACAGACAGCTGGCAATCATATTTGTGCTGCGCCTCTAGTGTTTGTATTTTCAGAGAGACGGCAAAGATTTTCGCCGTCACACTTTCATAAAATCGTTCTTTCATGGGTCTAACAGCAACACAATGAGCACACCAGCGAGATGTTCATATGACACGCTATCATTAATTATATTATCCTATCTATTAGTATTAGCGGCAAAGAAAGAAAACCCTTTTTCTAGAGAACCAAGAAAGTATAATTAGAAAATATTTTCCGATTAAGAATTTGGACCACATAGCTTAAGTAAACGGTGTACACACCCATTCAAGTTTCTTTTCTGTTCTTCATTTATTACTGCCTGCACCTCTTCATGAATCCTTGACATTGTAGCTGCATTACCATGTCCCTGAGCTCATCATATCGATACGTTAAGCCCATCTCTTTTCAGTCGTTTTAAATTATCAGAACTGATACACCAGATTTGGCCCACATTAAGAGGAATATCCTATATTTCTGTCATTTCAACATTACCATTGCTACTATTAATATATCTTACAACTTCAGAGATCTATGTCTTATCTTACACGTCCACTATTTATCAGTGAAAAAATCTTGCTATTAATGTTTTCCCATTAAGAATAATTTTATTCAACAATTTCTAAGCTTTATGATTTTACTTCTGTCACATTTTAAAGTTTGGTATTTTTTATTTTTTTTAAAGTGCCTTTTTACACTTGGGTGTCACCCCCTATCGGGTGTCACCCGGTGCGGACCGCACCCCCCGCACCTGCCTAGTGACGCCTCTGGGTGGTTGCTTGATGCAACAGTATGATAAATTACATCCAATAATCTATGTTAGTAGAAAATTATCTGATGCTGAGAGAAGGTATAGTGTCATAGAGAGGGAAGCTTTGGCAGTTGTGTGGGTTGTGACTAAATTAGAAAGTTATTTACTAGGGAATAAATTTATATTACTATCTGACCACAAGCCATTAAAATTCATGCAGGAAAAAAGTATTAAAAATGGAAGACTGTATAGGTGGTTTCTGATTCTACAAGAATATAATTTTGAACTACAAGCAATAAAAGGGGAAATTAATATCGTGGCAGATATGTTATCAAGAGTTACTGTAGGATAGAACTAGTGTAAATAATGTTCATTGATTTTAATTTATTGATGCATGTATATTGTTATGTTTTGATTAGTGGGCATGAATAAGTTGTTTGTATGGATACTGTATTTTATTCATTTGAAAGGGAGATAACTCAATTAATTTTAATTGGGATTTTTTTTATTAATCAAGGGAGATAATTATAAAATGTCAGTAATGAGGACAAAAGTATAAACTAAAGTAAGTATGATCATCTGAAGTCATTATTTTATTTTTTTAAATCATTAATACTCATTGCTTAAAGATTAGGTCAATTGGAAATGGTAAGTGGAGAGAAAATACAACTTATTAGTGCCCAACAAAAAAAAAGTTAGGTAAATTTATTGGAAAAGTTTTTCTGATACAAATATTACATTTTGTTCGACAGGAAAGGTTTGGTGATGTTCCGAGTACCCATACATACGCTATGCTGATGACAGTAGCCTACACATACGCTATGCTGTTGACAGTAGCCATGTTAAACCTATATGCCTATGGAATCAGCAAAGGCATCTCCATATATGGACTATGAACTGTCATGTCACTTTAACTTTTTATGCCTATGGAGTCGGCAAAGGCATCGCCCATATGACTGTTTATGGACTATATTACTATACACATGGCTCGTTTTTGAGGGACTCTCTTGCATTATTCATGAAAGGAACTACGTTGTTTATTTATGGACTTTATGGACTTTGTGCATTGTTTAATTATTGATGGACTCTGTGTTCTTTATGGAAGAGACTACCTAAGGATTGTGTACATAGTGTAATCATTTATGGACTTTTGCGTTGGTAGTGGAAAAGACTGTGATAATGAACTGTGTTGTACTTTATCATCATCAACGACAGTAGTGATGATTGGAACAGTATTTTATTTCCTACCATAAGCTATAGTGGAACTGTACATATGTGTATTTGATTACATCTATGGACTCATATGAACAATGAACTCAATGTGTCAAGATGTCTATCAAGACTCAAGAGCAAGATATATGTTGTGGTCCTTTTCCCCAATAATGGCCATGTAAATTGTAAGACATATGACAGTAGGAGGTAGAGTTTTGGACTTGTGGACTGAAAAAAAATTGATTGACAATTTTTTTTTTGATAAAGGGGGGAGGAAATATGTAATGACTTGACGCGTAGAAGTATTGGGAAAATCGGGTATCTATAGAATGACGTGACGTAGGGATTAAAAACTAGGATTACATAACGACGAAAGATAGAGACGGACGTGACGCCTAGAACTAGCAACACGATTTCTGACTGTGTCCTTATTTTGAGTATTAAAGTGTAAATAAGTTCAAGTTCAACTATCGTTATTTACTTATTGAATATTTCTGTGAGTGTGGTGTGAACGATCTCGCAAGCCAATTTATACAACTACACAACTATCAAACCACGCTTTAACAATATATATATATATAATGGAATTCGTCTCTTTTTAAAAGGAATAAGTTTGGCTCTATAGAATGTGGTCGACTGACGATCTTTTAAAATTATTTTTTTAAATTTATATATATATATATATGGATGGATGGATGGACGGACGGATGGACAGACAGACAAACAGACAGACAGTTAGAAAGACAGACAGACAGACGATAGATAGATAGATAGATAGATAGATAGATAGATAGATAGAGGTCTATAAAGAAATTATAATTCATAAATATTGACATGATGCCTGTTAATGAGTTCTGGCTTTCATGATTAATAAAACAAAAACTGAATACAATGTACCAAATGTCATTCATGTCGACATATTTTCTTCTTATTTTAAACACTTTTGGTCGTGAATATGACCAGATCTGTTTCCCCTTATTAGCTTTAGGAAAAAAAAAAACTGCTACAAAAAAATTCCCAGTGATGGTGACATTTATATGGCAAATTAAAGCGGGAAAAATCATGAGAATCCAGGCCGGGGAATTTCAGGGGACATAATATGAAACATGAAACTGTAATTCCCAGCAGACGAGCCAGCTTTGATTTTAATCAGAGAGGCTTTTAAAGGAGTCTTTTAATCCTGTGTCCATCTGTGGTCAGTGATATGTAGTGTGTTTTTTTTTAGCGGGTAGGGATGCTTTATCTAGCAGACAATCTGGGTCATTGCAAAGGGAGGGATTTAAGAACATAGAGAGAGAGAGAGAGAGAGAGAGAAAGAGGGAGCGAGAGAAAGAAAGAGAGAGGCAGAAAGAAAGAGAGAGAATGACGAAGAGAGATAGAAAAGAATAAGTGAGAGAAATAATGAGCGCTACAGATAGCTAGAGGTAGACATTCAGGCAGACAAAAGGACGGACAGACAGATAGACATAGGGCCAGATAAATAGATCAATAGATAGAAAGATAGGTAGACAGACAGACAGACAGACAGACAGATAGATAGATAGATAGATAGATAGATAGATAGATAGATAGATAGATAGATAGATAGATAGATAGATAGATACATAGATAGATTATGATTCAGTTGGAATATGCGGTTGGCCCGACTAAACAGTTATAGAACACTTTGTGAGTTCATGTTATTTGAAATCAAAACATCAGTATTAAAGACAGACTCCTGGATCTGTATGACCCCTCCGATGCTTAAGACTGAGGTTTGTTTTTTTTACCTGTACAGCAGCACTTTAATGTCCTTACAGTGAAAACTAAGACATCAATGTATGAAAGTAACCTAACCAGACTAAATTACCCACAAGAAAAATTTCATACAAAAATGTCTATGTTAAATTCCGATAAATATTTTCGCCCACCTTAGCCAGCATTTTGAATCAGATATTCCTGCTACCAAGCCTTTTAAACAGATCAATTTACAGGTGTATCTACTTTCTATAAGATTTTTTTAAAAAAAGTAACACAGAGATTGGACTTCAAATATCTTATCCCATTTCACCTTTCTTTATAAGCTATTTCAAATAAACTCCTAGAATATCAGCAGACGACAAAACTGACCCTAAGCATTAAAAACCTTTTAAAATCAAATCACAGGGTCTTTGAAATCGTATGCACTTCGCGCGCTTCCCCCCCCCCCGCTCTTTGGCGGGATTAAGTCTCGCCCCGCAGACGGTAACCGTCTTCTAGAGTTGCCCAGCAGTATTGACCTGTATCCAGGTATAGAAATGG
>JADKLZ010001483.1:24153703-24174353 GCA_021533235.1 Biomphalaria straminea
AATGTAAGCAGGTAGATGTATGCACTAATGTAAGCAGGTAGATGTATAGCAAGGTGTAAGCAGGTAAATGTATTCATTAATGTAAGCAGGTAGATGTGTGCGTTAATATAAGCGGGTAGATGTATACATTTATGTAAGCATGTAGATGTATGCATTAATATAAGCAGGTAGATGTCTGCATTAATGTAATCAGGTAGATGTGTTTGTTAATGTAAGCAGGTAGATGTGCATAGTTTGATATACTAGATTAAACTAGATGCATGCAGATAGATGAAAACAGGTAGAACATTCTGTATTGTTTCCACCTGTAAACCTATTGTCTCTCTGAAAGACAGCTTCCGTTAGCTTTATCGTGTTCTAGTTTTTCAAATGTATTAGATCCTAGGCTGTCTCTAAAACTGTTTACTGTTATTATGGACATCCATCACGCTAATTCCTTGCCTCCAGTGTGATAGGTTAGGATTTGATCATCAAATCTGCAAGCGAAATCAAATTTCACTAACCTGAATTTCTTAGAGAATCTTAGGCTACTTGGCTGAATGTTAGATCTAGTATCTAGTACACATTAACACAGACAATCTTTTCTTCTTCCAAACAACATGTAGCCTAGATCTTAAAAATGTATGTGGATTTGTATTGTCCAACGAAGCTTCCATACATAAACATAGTTTTTTTTTGTTGTCAAGGCATATAACTTTTACGTGTCAGAAATTTAGGCCAACTTCCTTCGCTTCTTTCTGCCTCGACTTTATCCATCTGTTCTTTGTCTTTCCTTTCTTCTGCATGGGTCTATGCCCGTGGCGTATCATTTAGCAGCATCGCGCATGTCCAATCATTATATAACTACATACCTCGTTCAAAAAAGAAGTTACCTAAAAAGAACACTTTTTTCAGAGTTGATGGCATGAGGTGATGGAGATTTCAGTGGGGAGCAAGCTTATTTATCTTTCTATTATTTTTTTTTTGTCTTTATTATTCAAAGACTTTAGAGTTGTACAAGTCAGATTTAATGGCTTAAGGTAGAGAGATTTGAGCGGGGGTCAGTGGCTCAGTAGACTTCCTGGGGCGCCGGTCAAAGATGATAGACGTAAATATAAATAATCAGAGAAGGCCTACACGTAACAAGGCTGTTAAACCTTCTTGCTGAAGAAAGCTTATCGTATCTCTTTTCGGGAGAACTGAAGAAAAAAAATTGAAATAATGGCGCCGACGTGACGAGAGACTAGTAACCGGAAGTGACCTAGACAGCAATGAGCGCGTGCAAAATTTTGTATATGAAAAAAAAAAGTATGCATATGAATGCATCATATTTTCTTCTATTTCAATTCTTTAAAGTTTGAGAAGTTAATTAGACAATGCAATATTAATGAAAATTTTGCGGTTTGCCTGTTGGTGTCTATATTGAAATAATTATTATTACTATCGTAGGCATTACATTCAAAGACTGCATCACAAACCAAGAGATTAAAGACAGGGTTAGTGCAGCGATCGGACCAGAGGATGACCTGCTAACTACCGTGAAAAAACGCAAGCTCAAAATCTATGGCCATATAACAAGATCTTCGGGGCTCGCAGAGACCTTCCTTCAGGGAAAAGTACCAGGAAAAAGAAGAAGAGGCAGACAGAGAACGCGGTGGGAGGACAACATAAAAGAATGGACAGGCTTGCCATTTGCCACGTAGACATCTGTTGTTTTGTTCACAAGTCAACGCCACTCCCCCGTCTGGAAAATCCCAGCGGCCATTTGAATTTGTTCGAGAATTTTACGTCACGACTCTTGGTGAAATCTGATTGGTTGTTTTGGATAAAGAGACGCTTCCAAGGAGGGCAAAAAAGCTTGATATTATCAGTCTAGCTTTGATTCTGGTTGAGAATAGTCACGTTTTGTAGATCTAATATTTTTACATATATAGTGTTACGAATCTCAGATTCCTATCTCAGGCTTCCATAAACACTGCTAAACACATAACACAACACATCAAAGAAACTGACAACAAGAGCTCCAAATAATCTGGTACTTTAATAATGGTAAAGTAAAACAGCCAATATGACACAATTGGCAACATCAACAGCTACAAATGCTAAACTGTACATCACCGTACTAAACTCTACTGTCTCTATCTCTTCTGGACACGTACATTCACTTCAGGACTCGACCAGGACCGACTTCATAACCAGACTAACAGACCTGGTCTCCTCCGTGTCCTGTCTTGAACTCCTCGCCTACACACTTTCTCTCTCGTCTCTCCTACACACAGGCTTATGATCAGCTGACCATAACAGTGGTCACATTTGCGTGCAAAGTTCATGCCAGTACAGTTCTTTTCCCTTCGATACAGCACGCTAAGCTGTTTTGCTGGACTGTGTCACGTTTCAGCTGACTAAACACAGTTAACCCTTTGCGCCGCCAATAGGGTTATAGCACTGCCTCCTTCTCAGTTTTTGTCCGCCCCGGACAAAATCTACCTCACGACATGGGCAGTTGAGGTGAATCGATGCAGGAGGAGGTTTGTCGGTGGGGGCGACAATGGGCTTAAATAGCCATTTCGTTGGAGCCATCTGTGTAGTCGTCTGCGAATGTCTCTTTCTCCTCCTCCTGCTCCAGCTGACCTTCACCAGGTTGCACTGACGTTGTCGCATCGCCAGCAAACGTCGCCTTCTTCTGCCATTCACTACTGAAGGGAGCCAATTAACACATAGGGAGGAAAATGATGCAGGGCTCGTGGTCACCAATATCGTTGGTCTCACAGGTTTCTTCATAGGGCTTTCAAAAGAAGGGCTTTGGGAATGGGCTTCATGTCCACAGGAGGGGAAATAGTGGCACACTTCGTCTTCAGCCTTCTCAGGGGGACAAACTAGTGGGGCAAGTTGGCACGACTCCACTTGCGAAGGTCCCTCATCTTCAGAAGCAGGCTCCAATTGACTTCCTTGACCACCATCAGGGCTTCTCACTCTAGTCTCGTCAGCAGACCAATCGTCTGTTGGGTTCAGACCGTGTCGATGGGTTCCTTGGAGTTTGCATTCTCCCTGCGGGGCTCGACAGATAACGTTCTTGTCAAACATCTGGGTGTAGCCATCAGGATTTGAGTTCCTCTCATCAGCACTGGCAGATCGACAGATGTCTTGAATGTCCCCAGCTACAGGCTTGGGGTAAGACACAACGTTGTTCAATTACAAGTTTTATTGATACATATTTGTACATAGCTGTACCTACGTTGGATTTAAATAAAGGTTCCAGCATTTTATTGTCTAAGCATTACTCGAGTGAATCCTAGATCGTCTACGTCAATATTATTCAAATCATTACAATCCTCCGGCTTATTGTGACACCATTGAAAGAGGTTCTAAACAGGGACAAAAGCTAGAGAGGAATGGAAAAAGACGGTCTAAAGGTCTTGTTTTCCTTATGTTTCAAGTTTGCCGTTTCTGTAGCAATAGTGTTTTTTTACAGGATGGGGTCGCTAGCCCCACGCCAAACCCTAACGGAACGTTTTCAGACTTGTGTTTAATAATTGTAATTTGATGCTTTTTCTCTATGTCTTTACGAAAGGGTATATTGTTGATGAAAAGAACTTCCATAGTCGCTTTAGTTCTTAGCTACGGATTTTGGTTCTTGGTTCATTTTTAGTTTTTCTTACAATGTCCATGACAGAGTGGGAGTGGTTGCTGAGCTGTGATGCACTTGATTTACGATTCGAAAGGTTCGAATCTCCGTATTTTTAACTTTTGTAATCTTTTTAGAACGCTCCTGAGTCCAATAATCTTGTGACTTTTGTTGTGTAAGGTGAAGGTCGTTGTGTTGGTCACATGACACCCTCATTCCATAAAAAGCAATACTTTTATTTGGCTTGCATTTCTTCATGTCGCTACATTCGCCCCCTTAACAGTTAATTATTTTAAGATTTTCTTTTCCTTAAAAAAAAAAAGTTCGCCAACTCTTGCTCTTCCCTTTGTTGATATCCTTTATGGGGCCCCCGAGGGGGAAAGTGACCTCGACTGGCTCGGTCAGCAATGTCCAGATGAGTCCTTCGGGTGTCCATTTCTTCTACCTCTCACGACTTTGCTGTTTTTTTTTTTTGTTTTTTTGTTTTAACATTCATTACTTTAGAAATTGCATTGTTTTGTTTTGTTTTTTTTTCTCATTTGCACTCCCGCTGGTTCATTGGGTCATATAGTGCATTAAAGTAAAAGAATGAGGAAATATTAAAGGGGAGATAACAAGTTTTTTTTTGTTTTTCTTTTTAAGACAAAGGCTATTTGATAAATATTTGATGGAGTCGTAGCATATTGGACTAGAACTCGCTTGATAGTGAGAGAGTGAGAAAATGTGCACTTCGTTGATACATGAGTCAATTGGTAGACTCATCATTGTCGTCTGCTTGTTAGCGTTTGGAAGAAGGATGTTAATGGCCTGCATGTCTCTTTGATAATGTGGAATGATGGGACATGGTTCAGAGCGAGGCTCACGTCTCACGTGACAGAATAAAAGTGAAGTGCTCCTTTCAGACCTAACGATCTATAGAGCAGACAATGTCAAGGTTATCGGTTTCTGTGGCCGACGGTTTACGATCAGGGCCAGTCTTAAGCAACTGCATCCTATGCAGCCGCAGTGGGTCCGGCACTCTCATAGGCCACTCGAAAACCTAGGTTTGTATTATTAAGATAAGATAAGTTAACTTTATTGATCGTGACAAATGGAAATTTGTTTTGACTACAATGGGGTCCATTCACCAAATGTAAATAAACAAATTTAGCCACGTCATAATATTGATAAAATAGTGAAAATACGGATCACGTGACACACATACGGATTGCGTAATTTGTATAGAACATATAAAGAAAATGTTGTTTGTTAACGTTTGGTGAATGGACCCCATTGACAACCTCAGCGTAACTACTGTACAACAACAACATAGATTTACGATTTAGATGCACATACAAACAACATTCAAACACGAAAAGAAGACATACAACACACTCATAACCAGCGCTTAGAAATAGACATTTATGTACATCTTGATGATGACAAAATGTTAAATTTTAATGTTTGGCCATCCAGGGTCTATTGTAGGCAGCTGAATGTTTTTAATTTTCATCTATCATATAATAATGTTTTCACAGAACTGGATGTATGAATTAACAGTTGTGATAAGTTCATCTGTCTGGACAGTTGTTTACAAGCATGTCCCAATCTGTTTGATTCCTGACAACTTTGTAGCAGTAAAACATCGGTCGTCAGACCGTGACGGGATGGATTGTAATGACGGTCGAGATGTGTAGTCCATCCTTATGTTGCCACATGTCCAAGGTCCCATCGTGCCATGTGGGAAAATCAACACACTGACTACATGTTGGCAAGCGCTGAACCAATGATAGATGATTGATGATTCAAATAATTAAACCATTATAATTTAAATTACAGGATTTCCGTGGCCTCCTGATTTTTCACGGGATCATGGAACTCTCTTGAAATCATAAAAATCTGAAAAATAGACCTAATTGTCATAGTGGGGTGTTTTTCAATGGACCTCATTCGCAAATGTAAACAAACAACATTCAGTCACGTGTTTCTCTATCTCTTCTATGCAAATTACGAATTACTTTAATCAACAATGGTTACCACGTGACAGTTATTTTTCCGTTCTTTTATCAATATTATCACGTGACCGATCTTTTTTTTTTTTGTGAATGAGGTCTATCACTTGAGGTCAACAATTCGCGTAAAAAGATTGAACAATTTGGCAATTCTTGCTATTGCTTTTTAACGAGAATAGAATGTTGATGATGTACTGTATAACTTCGCTACACGCAAGGGCTCGTCAAGTTAATTTGATCGTGATTTTGTCATTAGTAAAGAATGAATAAAATGCAAGGACGAAATTATTTTCTACTACATAATCTTAATTTTCACTTTCATTATCATCTCTACCAAGATTAGGCCTCGCGCAATCCATTTCACATACGGTCCCAAAATTGTTAGGTCCGGCCGTGTTTATGATGGTTCCTTGTGGCCAGCACAACGACCAACCGCCTTTATTTCCTGAAGACCAGAGCTTTACTCGCCAGAACTTAAGAGAAACAGGAAGTTAGATTCATGTATCTATTTGTCTGTAGTTCCATCGATGATCATTGATTATTTGTGATTTTTTAAAATATATTTTTCCATTCACTTACTTCCGCTAAGGGTTGAATATTTTATTACCTTGGTTCAAATCGATATCGTCTACATACAAATTGTAGCAGAAACAAATTCACTTTCTGAAATTGACACATTGAGAGATAGAAAATCTTACAATTTGAAGTTATGAGATTTGGAATGAACGAACACATTTTGAAAATTTAAAATATTCCTATTTACCTTTGGAGGCTCGGTGGCTGAGCGGTAAAGTGCTTGGCTTCTGAACATGGGGTCCCGTGTTCGAATCCCGGTGAAGACTGGGATTTTTATTTTGGGATCCTCTGAGTCAACCCAGATCTAATGGGTACCTGACATTAGTTGGGGAAAAGTAAAGGCGGTTGCTTTTTGGGCTGGCCACATGACCTTCGTTAACCGTAGGCCACAGAATCAGATGACCTTTACATCATCTGCCCTATAGACCACAAGGTCTGAAAGCGGAACTTTACTATTACCTTTCGCCAAGAACAACTTTCATGGACTTAATTTTCCCTAAAAAATTGTGTTGCAGTTTCGTCTCAGTACGTGTTATGAAAAGTCGAAGGATTAATTGTTTTGAACTAAAATATTATATATTTTTTTTTAAAATAAAGAACAAACAGTGAAACTATGAAATATATATTTTTTTTTTAATTCAAATCTTTTTTCTTTGCTTATCTATTAGCTCTTATTCTTTTAAAACTACTTCATATTGTGATACGGTTTCCTCTTCTTTTTAACGTATAAATTCCAGACGTTTCTTCATCGAAATAAATAAAAACATTTTATAAAAGCTAATTAAATATGTTTTCCCCCTGTCATTAATTTTACTTTCTGTGTAGAAACTCGAAGCTTCAAGAAGCCAATGTATCATTCCCATTGTACACTTCTCTTTATGCGTACACCACGCGACGAGGTTAAGTTTATTATTTAACGATTAACTAGTTTGATACCTGGCCAGCAAAAAGACAAAAAGACATATTCCCTGCTAAATCCAGATACCCTGTCACACTAACATATCCGCTGTCTGTAACAGGACTTGAACCCGCGTCCTTCGGCATCAGCGCGACAGTTACGTCCCTATTGTGTTTATAGTCTAATTGGATGAGTACCTTATTAAATAAGGACACATTGACCTAGTTTTTTGAAAGTTTGCAATGTTCTGAAGACAGGACTTTAACTTTTGGACTCATGCAGTTGGATGTTTCAATTGCAAATTTTCCAAAGTCAGATCTTTAAAAAACAACAACTAGAATCCGCACCGAAGAAGTAAAACACTTACTATCAACCATACAAAAATTACGGAGGAAAATAAAATAAATTAAAATACGTTTATAATGAAGCCCTGACATTCATAGAAAAGAATAAAAAACTTTATGAAACCGCACATTGATAGAATTGATTCTATGAAAAAAGTGATAGAATTATATCTATGAAACCATACACTGATAGAATCGAATGTATGAAGCAATAGATATAATCGATTCTATGAAACAAGGGATAGAGCTATACCTAAGAAATCATACACTGATAAAATCGATTCCATAAAACAACTGATAGAATTTATTTTATGAGACCACATAGTGCCTTAAAGTATTCTATTAAGTCTACATTTATAGAATCATATCTTATGAAAGTACACACTAATTGGAATTTAATCGACTGAAACTACAACTGACAAAGTCCATTCTGTAATACCACAATCTGATGGAATAAACCCATTTAAACCAGACAGTGACATAGACGATAACAAGTTGGATTCCGTAAATGAATTCTGCTATCTGTGATCCAATATTCAAGATGACCTTTCTATAGATGAGGAGATAAAAAAACGCATGGGGAAGGCTGCCTCGACCTTCACTAGACTCAGGTCAAGAGTTAGGGAAAACCTGAAGCTCACTACAGTGACCAAAATGGAAGTCTACAAGGCATGCGTTATGAGCACGCTGCTGTATGGCAGTGAATCATGGACCACCTACGCAAAGCAAGAGCGAAGACTGAACTCGTTCCATTTGCGATGCCTTCGTAGGATCTTGAAAATCACATAGAAAGAAAAAGTGTGCAATACTGTGATCCTTGCACGAACAGGTATTCCCAGCATTCAAACAGCCCTCAGACAACGCCGGCTGCGCTGGCTTGGACATGTTCGCCGGATGGAGGACAATCGCATGGCTAAAGAAAAAATGGTCGCCCCCATCTCCGTTACATAGATGTAATAAAACGAGACCTCAAATCAGTGAACATCAATACTGACCATTGATAAGACATAGCTCTAGACCGCACCAGATGGAGAAAGACAGTGACCAAGAAAGCTATGGACAGCGAAAGAGCATGGGCCTCAGCTCTGGAAGAAAAATGGCCAGCTCCTCTACTACTGAAGTGAAGACCACCTTTACCTGCTATATTTGTGGACGGGAGTGTCTTTCCAAAGTAGGGCTCCACAGCCACACGAGTGAGTGCGAGATGAATCATAGTCGTTCTACGACTAAAAGAGGCCAATGATGATCATGATAATTAAGATGTGCACTAAATAGCTGGACTGTAGGTAGAGGTATATATGACATGATTTTTGTTTTGCGACAGTTGCAAGAAAAATGCATAGAGCAGAACTTAAGTCTATACACTACTTTTTGTGGATCTTTCGACACGGTCAGCCACGATATCATATGAAGGATTTTGACAAGGTTAAGATACCCACTACCTATTCTTTTCTTATCTTTTCGTATATGTTACAGACGTTACTTAAAAAAAGAAGATGATTACATCATACCCCTCAATTAAATCGAACATCTGCGGAAAATGGTTAAGTCTCGCTGGATGCGGAGAAGAATATAGATGGCAGCTTCAGCTGCGTAGATACGGGAAATAATGCCTTCTTCATTCATCTTTATTTTACCTGCTACCTGTTACCTATCCCTTAGTCTGGTGGACCGTTGGCGCACCAAGCCAGACTTGTAGACCATCTTTCTTCATTCCTCTCAATCCTTTGCTCTGTTTAGAACCTCTTTCAATGGTAGGCCTGTCCATTCTTTGATGTTGACTTCCCACCGCTTTCTCCGTCTGCCTCTTCTTCTTTTTCCTGGTACTGTTCACTGGAGGAAGGTCTTTGCGAGTCCCGAAGATCTTGTTACATGGCCATACATTTTAAGCTTTTGTTTCTTCACAGTAGTAAGCAGGTCATCATGGTGTCCGATCGCCGCAGTAACCAAATTATGACCAATAGCCAACAGGGCTTACAAAGACCATCAGTATTGGAGGCGAAAAGCTAACTAGCGTTAGCAGCTTTAAATACCTCGGAGCTATCGTCTCGGATGAGGAAACAAAGCCCTAGTAAGGGTTTTATCCATCGACCAGGCCTGAACTTTGGGATTCTTCATCCCGTGTCCTGTCTGAGGGCTCTCAACGGTAAACAGCCATATCGGTTGACTGAGCCAGACCGGGCTCTGCCGTGTAAACAGCTCTCCGTCCGCGGAACGGGTCTTACTCGCTATTAGTGGCCGAGAACAGAGCGTACAGCGGGGAGTTTGTCTCATATTCATATACTGTTACCGCCACAATTCCGTTCGAGGGTCATCGATCCAGCTAATCCGGTCACTCACGACGGCCCCCTTTGTGGAACGGCGTGGCGGACTTTTTGGACTGGGTTGCAGGTTACATGTTCCATCCCCACCCCGAGGGAGATAAAAAAAAAACAACAACAAAAGCTCACCCAGGGAGACCTGCTAGAAGGCCTGGTTAGCTACTCGTTCTTAGCCTATCTAGATCCACGTCTAGACGTTTCCATGGAGGCGCTACGCCGAGGCGACGGACAGCGAATACCTCCGTCCTTTTCTTACCAGTATCCTTCGTCGAAGCTCTGTGTTCGCACCTAGCCGAATACCACCCTATGTATTCCTGTTGAGTTCTTAAGTTCATTGTGTTGCTCGCGTAAGGCTGCCTGTAAATACATTTTTACTGCTTTTTGTATTTTATATATTTTGTTATTTACTATTTCTTGTATAGTTTATATTTTTATTACTGTTTTATATAGAATATCGCTACCCCAAGATTTCGTCCATAATGTTGGACTATCGTTATTTATAGAAGCCAGCATGTAGATAGATCACAGTTCATTTATTTTAGATGTACTTGTACTACTCTAGACTAGATCTAGAGCAATCAACTCTAATTTGTTAATTAACAATTAACTACACACACTTCTGGTTCTGTAGTCTTTACACTAAGAGATACAAGTTTACATTCCTCTAACTTGTCCATCATTGGCTTGCTAGTAGTGTTTATATTTTCCATGCTAGATCTAAAGTACTGGATCTATCTAGCTATGGCTGTAATTTAATTGGATTTGAATTGTTTTTAGTTCTTATTGCCCTGTTTATAATATGACAACTATGTAGCTTTTTAGATGCCTTTAGAAGAAAAGCTCACTCTGTAGATAATGGGGGGGACTTCAGTTCCTATTTTGTCTAGTCGAGCTCGTATTTTATGAGTCAGACTCGTGTTTCATAGTCTTTTGTTTGTAAGCCAGGCTCACTTTGTTTTATGTCTTTGATTTTTAATTATGTTTCCTGTGTGTTGAAACTATTTTATTTACAATGTTTATAATTGCCATTGGCAGGTATTTTTTTTACTATAAAAACTTTGAAGCCAGCCCAAGAGTTGCCTCCATTGTGTGATATTCTGTGCCAACCCAGCACATTTAGACAAGCCTTAAAATTATTTTAAACCACATACCGATGAAACAAACTTCATAAATTTTTCGAGAATAAAACTGCATGAAACAAGAGTAAGTGAGATGATCTTGACATTTGTTATTTAATTTTATTTAATGTGAAATACTACCTGTTTTAAAACATATTGAAATTGTATATATTGCATTTAAACGACAATCTTTAATTTCTAGTTGTGGACTCATTTCTTTTCCGATAAAATAAAAAGAATTATAAATCTTTAATTAGTCCTCCCAACTCCTTATCAACTCACTGCAATGGTGTTAGGCTTTCAGTTTTGGGTTGACAATAAGATGACATCTGGAAATGGTACCTGCCCGTCCATTTGTGGAATTCCGCAACGTGATGTTCAGGAACATAGTTCATTAGCCCAGCTTTAAGCTTTGAACATAAAAATATCAAATCAATAGGACCTCTGGCTGATCTGTCAGCTGGTAAACAATTCGACTCAGTAATGACAACACACCATCAATAAAAACTTCTTTTAACCACGTTGTGAAAAACCTGGAACTTAGGACTTTGTCTTATGTTTTTTCGGCAATTTAATTTTCTACGGAATCAAAATATATTGTTATATCTTAAGTGACAAGGCAAACTCAACGAGACATATATTTATTATAAGACATCACAGGTACACAAATAACATCTTCATTAACCTACAGTGTCTCTATTTTCCACTTCTAGCCTTGGGCGGAAATCGTTACTCTCTTCTGTAAACATCCTGCTATCGTCTGTTCACTAGAGGTGCGCTAGCCAGACTTGCGATGAGCAAGGCGAGGTCATAACAATATATAAAAAAGAAATGGAATTCTTGAAACTAAAAGAGGTTAGGTGTGAATGCATAAACTCATATGCGGCTCTTTAAAGTTCCACTCATGGATATATGCTGGGCAAGCTATGCAGGCCTCAATATTATAAGCTGGATTATCTGAAACTATCAAGTAGTAGCACCAACCACAATCCTTCCTTCCTTCCGACAAAACTGACCAACAATGCCCAACCATATTTTTCCCGCGGGCCAACGCGGGCCGCATATAAAGCCAATCGAAACATTATGCTTGTACCCTTGTTTTGAAAGGAGATTCCTCCCTCTATCTTACACTAGTGTTATAGAGTCTAACTGCGAGAAGGGCAGACGACTTTAACTGTGGCCTTGACATTTCCTCCATCACTGCTAGCAAGCACTTGTTTTTCACACTAGGCGCAGGAAATTGCTTCGATATTCTGAAAATGTTATCCACTCGGTAGCTTGCCCTTACAGCACAGGGACGCAGCAACCAAGACACTAAGTGGCTCAGTACATCCAGGCCCATGACTATGGCCTTGAGGGGCCATTAAAATAAAAAAAAGTGTAATATTTTAAAAGTTTAAATGTATCAAATTCTTAGATAATTAAGCATTCATTGGTGTATTGTTAGTTCCTAAACAATATTTCTGATTTATAATTTAAAAAATTAGAACGTAAATGTAAATGTTCTAAAAATAAATTTGTGTGAAGCCTACGATTTAATATTAGACAAATGTTTAACAAAATACTGGTTAAGTAGTGTAACAATATATGCTCAAAATATTTAAATCTGTAAGTAAGCAAAGAAAGTCTATAGGACTTTATGAAAGAGTTCTTTCTTTAATTAAAGATGTGTTAATTTACTTTACTTATGAAGAATTACTTTTCTTTAACTAATCCGGTATAAGTATCAAAATTAAACAAACCAAACTAAAGTATTTTAAAGCAAAAGTTTGTGACATTTTAACATGAATTATAATCTTATGCCAACGCGAATAAAGTAATTCGAACATTTTTATTTCAATTTAGGTGAATGTTTTTGTTTTTTTTTAAACCTAATTCTGGTTCAATTGAAATCTTTGTCCATGTGTCCGAAACACTGGTCAGCATGAGATATTCCCACGACAGAAATCTGATTTCATCGTTCAGTCCGCTCAGACTGGCCACTTCTCCCATCCCCCCTCGTCGTAATTATTTCGTCTGGTGATAAAGTTCTTTTCATTTACTTACTTCATAATTTCAAGATATTTAAAAAAAAAAATGACCATTATTATTAGTAAGCTGGCAAAGTTTGTATTAGTTTATTAAAGTATTAAAATAGAATTCTTTAAAGAAGAGAAATATAAAATGTAACAGTAGGGAGTTTTGAGATGTTTTTTTTTGTTATTTTAAATCTTATATATTACAGACGTGACTTTAAAAAAAAAGATAATTACACCTACCCATATCTTGTGTCAATCTAGCCATGCATATTAGTCAGTAACTTAAACTCTGCTAAGTCTTAAGCTTTCGTGTCTGATTCAGACAACCCATTCCATTCTCTAATGTAATAGGAAAGAAGGAGCACTAGTATGAATTTGTTGTAGCAAATGGTATAAGAAATAGGCATTTACATGTGTGTATTTTAATACTATTTTAATTTTAATAGGTTTTGTTTCTCTTTGTTGTAAAGTATGGTTCAGTGTTATTAGGTATTATCTTATCTTATATAATACAGACGTTACTTCAAAAAAGAAGATGATTACGTCCTACGCGTCATGCATTCATTCATGCATATTAACCAATGACTTAAATTCTGCCAAGTCACTGGTTTTCCTGGCTAGCTCAGGCAATCCATTCAATGATCTAATAGCGCTAGGGTAGAAGGAGCTTTTGTACAAATTTGTCCTAGCATATGGGACGAGGAATGTGCCTTTTTCTTTGTGTCTTTCTGAGTATTTTATTAAATTTTGTTTTTGAATTTGAAGATTATGGTTCAGTGTTCGATGTATAATTTCTACTTTACTTTTGAGTCTTCTATCCTGAAGGCTTTCTATATTTAGTGATTTTACTAAAGGTGTTACTCTAGCATTATTATAGCAGCTGAGGCAGCCTATCCACGAGAATTGGTGCATTCCGCCGACTCCAAGACCAGCCTTGTTATTATTTCATTCTTTTGTTCTGAAGTGTCTCTAAAATTAGCTATTTTTACTTATGGTTCTAAACTGCTTTAGTTTTCGTTTGTTCTATTTTCTTTGCTTTCTTGAGTTATGGGGGTCTAAAACAGAGGATGCATAAGTCTCTAAAGGTAACGTGACATTTGAAAGCTCAGTGCTGCATCAACTCACGAAAGACCAAACGTTGTCAAGGACGCTAGATCGAACGGAAGTGCTGCCAATTAAATAAAAGCAATAAACTGAAGAGCTCAGGAAACTTTAATTCTACAGCGCTAATAGATACAGGAGGTGCGGTGGCTGAGTGGTTAAACTTCTAAACCGGGGTCCAGGGTTCGAATCCAGGTGAAGACTGGGATTTTTATTTTCGGGATCCGAGAACATCCAGCTCTAATGGGTACCTTACATTGGTTGGGGAAAAGTAAAGGCGGTTGGTTGTTGTGCTTGCCAAATGACGTCCTCGTTAACCGTAGGCCGCAGAATCAGATGACCTTTACATCATCTGCCCTATAGACCACAATGTCTGAAAGGGGAATTTTACTTTTTTAACAGATCCACACGCAAAATATATAGCTTGTCAACACTTCCTTTAGTCTGTACAACGGATACACCAAAAAATGCTATTTATAGTTTTTCCGCCATGTATGGAGATCTTAATGATAAACGCCAGTTAAGGAGCACGATGTGAAATACATTTTTATAGAGTTTAATATAGTCACAAAGGGGGCGAGTTGGATAAGTGGTTAAGCATTTGGCTTCTGAACCTGGGGTCCTGGGTTCCAATCTTGGGATTTTTAATTTTAGAGATTTTTAGGGCGCCCGTGAGTCCACCAAACTAATGGGTACCTGACTTGGAGAAAGTAAAAGCGGTTGGTCTTTGTGCTGACCAAACGAGACCATGCTCCTTAATCGTTGGCCAAAGATACAGATGACCTTAAACAAGATGGCCAAGGGAAAATTTATTTTTACTACATTTACAACTCAGTCTGATGAAAAAAAAATGTCGATGAACTAGATCCTCATAATTACATTACTCCCATTTACAAATTATTAGTAGTAGAATTGCTAGACTGACAAATTTTGTTCACAAACAACATGGGACAATGAATAATTACTGATCAAAAGATTAACTTATTACAGACCTTTGACCCCGATATCTTACCTCGTTTTCATTTTAAATTCTACCCAAAAATATTTTTTAAAAATAAATCCGTTATTTTTGACACTTAGAACTTTGTAGCTTTTGGTGACCCGCCTATTTGTTTTTATAAATTCTCTTCAAGTACTTCACAAAATTTCGGTATGACCCAAGACAAACAAAATTTGACCCAGATTTTGATCTTGTCTCTACACATACACGGCTTGACCTCTAACCTGGTCATTCCCCACGCGCTTAGTTAGCCGCAACATGCGGTCAAGCGTAATCCATCTATGATTCAGCTTTTACTTGTCTTGAAGAGAGTTGAAGAAATTTGTTGAGAACTTTTCGATGAAGCTTAACCATCTCTGTGTTATATTGTCTATGTCTCTTCTTTCAGCTTGATGCAGAGTTTTTATCACAATTTGAACGTTGTACATTTGGTTAAGGTAGAATGCCACTATTAGCACCACCAAATCCACCATTAAAGACAACGTAGCTCTTCTGAGGCGCGGTGGCTGAGCGATAAAGTGCTTGGCTTTCAAACAGGGGTTCAGGGTTCAAATCCTGGTGAAGACTGGGATTTTTAATTTCGGGATCTTCAGGCATCCACCCAACTCTAATGGCTACCAGACATTAGTTGTGGAAAAGTAAAGGCGGTTGGTCATTGTGTTGGCCACATGACACCCTCGTTAACCTTAGGCCACAGAAACAGATGACCATTACATCATCTGCTTTATAGACTACAAGGTCTGAAAGGGAACTTTACTTTACTTACTTTAGCTCTTCTGTATGACTGTCAAAACAAAGTTTTATATTCAAAAGTGACAATATTTAAGATAATGTTATAACGCTGCTCCCACTCTGAAGGTAGGCAACAGAACACCGTTCAACACGAGGTAGAGACGACGTATTGATTCTAGAAGAAGGACTGTTCTAGGATCTACCTGAAGTGTTCTGCAGGTTATGGGAGTCTGAGATGTCTGGGACTAAGAGCTGTCCTTCGTGCTACCAGAGAACTGGATTGAGGATCTGCAGCGGCACAGGGAAGTGTGTCAATGGTCTGTACTAATGCTTTAGTAGAAAAAGACGTGTATAACTTAAACCAAGACTCCCTATGACTTGATAGCTGAATTCCATATTTCATTGTGTAATTTACTTAGAGCAGTAAATAAATACATCGTCTATTATTTCCTTTTTTCATTGAGTGTTTATCTTAGATTCACTACAATATGCCTTTAATTTCCTTTTTTTTTTTCAAATTTTGTTCTAGTTCCCGTAGTCCAGTGTTTCCTTGAGAGGGGTACGCGTACCCTCAGGGGTAAGTGAAAGACTTTTGGAGGGGCTACGCGTACACACAGGGGTAAGTGAAAGACTTTTGGAAGGGGTACGCGTACACACAGGGGTAAGTGAAAGACTTTTGGAAGGGGTACGCGTACACACAGGGGTAAGTGAAAGACTTTTGGAAGGGGTACGCGTTGCACCTCATTAACTATGCTGATTTTATAAAGTTCTGTTAAAAAATAAAGTGCGGCGGGGGAGGGGGGCGTGAGGTACTCAGCGTTTCAAAAATTATAAAGGGGGTGCACAAAGGTCGAAAGTCTTGGAAACGCTGCTGTAAATGCAACACATTTCGTGCACTGTCGAATTTGACAAAAAGATTATCTAGAGTGTGCAATAACTTTATAGTTAATACATATAGTTGATTGTAATATGTATATATGTATTAATTATGTGTGTTTCTTTATGTAGTAATATTATAAATATGTTTGATTTGTTCTACAAAAAAAAAAAAAAAAGATCACACAAAAACATAACCTTTTTGTTCGTTTTTTTTCTTATTTCTCTATCTTTCTCATTTGTCTTTCTCTCTGTCACTCTCTCTCTCTCTCTCTGTCACTCTCTCCCTCTCTCTCTGTCACTCTCTCTCTCTCTCTCTGTCTCTCTCTCTGTCTGTCTGTATCTCGCTCTTACATACGTCTTGAACCCCAATCTCTATCCAATATCTCTCCATTTTAAACCCTCAGTTTATAGAGAAGTTAAGTCCCTTTTATGACTTCATCTTATCTCCCCTGATGCGTTCCGGATTTCGTCATTAGACCAGGCAACACATAGAGATAAAATGGCGGCTGAAAAAAAAACGTTTATTGTGATGTCATAAGTCTTCCATTAAGACAACTAATTATTCAGTGCCATTTGTAACATTAAAAAGAACTATTATTAAAGCGTACTTTCTATTATTATTATTAGCACCATTGGAGGTCTACTCAACTGTATGACCTTCTCAGTCTAAAAGCTGATCTAATCAGATTGCATACAGACAAACACAATGGACACAAAACCAAAAACACTTTTACGACATCGTAAAAACTGAATATGATAAAATCAAAGATTAATAATCATAGATTACGAGCGTTCAGTAAAAGAGCCACCGATTTGGAATAATTAAACATCATTAATTTAAAAAAAAAAACAACAACGATGTAATAATATACATTATGATATTGAGACTATTATTTATAGAAAGTTATAAGAGTTAAGTAAGGGTGATAGCCTTATTTGACGGCTTGTTAGCCAATTAAAATTCTCACAGGAGTTTCATCCCCATTTGGAATAGTTGCTTCATTTAGAACCGAGGTTACACGAGTTAACAGGCAGGAGCGTGCCGCATCGCCATAGTTTGTGCATCACTGGCCTAGGCGATTTTTCTCACGTTAAAGTTTGGGGAAAGAAGAAACACAGCACGAATTTCGATAAATCTCGAATACTAAATCCCGTTGAATCTAGGAATAATGAAAGAATCTCGATGAATCCCGATAAAATCCAAATCCTGAAGTCGATGAATTCCGATGATTCCCGAATCCTAATGAAAACAGGTATTTTGAATGTCGGTATTTGCATGACGCTTTCTTAAGACTACGCTACGTTGACCCAACTGTAATAGACAATGGTCTATTTCTGTCCCAGGATGCGAGTAACATGACATATGCCACATTGCAGGGATCCTTTATTGTTTTCAGGACATTTCAAATATAATTTTGTGTCATGACGACTTCTGTTAAAGCTGAAGGAGCTGCTGTATTCGCTAAAGCTGCTCATTCGGGTTAAAACTAGTTTGCTTGCAATGAAGACGGGTGACATATGTGCTTTCATCTCAACACTGGATCTCGTAATTCGATTTGTCTCCCTCAAGGAAGGACGCTCTAATTCTGTTGCAGGTGGCCACTGTGGAACTTAATCGCACTCGGAAGTCCAGTCAAAGTGAGTAATTTGTGTCGACAAGGTGCTAATTAAGACTAAAGGTTAAATCTAATTTGTGTGAGTTAGGCGGACTTAAACTTTTCTACGTTTCTGGCGATCAGTGACGCTTAAAGTCAAAGTGACTTTGACAAGTTAGTCTTATAATGAACTAAAGTCTAACTTTTTTGAACTATGACATTTTATTTTCGACCTTTTTTTTTGACCTTTCGGTCTGGGGTAAACAAAATGTTTGAAGTCATCACTTTAACTAAAATATATAACTTAACTTTAATAATTAGCTCTTATTGAGACTAAAGTTAATGTTCGCTAATGCAATTTCACAAATATCTGTGGTGTCAGTCACACACTCATATATATTTACACACATATTTACACACATATTTACATACATATTTACACCTATATTTACACACATATTTACACACATATTTACACACATATTTACATACATATTTACACCTACATTTACTGTCTCACACACATATTTTTTACATAAATATATTTCTATTTTCAGACATATCAATAGTTATCTATAATTACACAATGTATATAGTTTCAATCAAGTCTATAATATCAAACATACTTATAATTCTAAAATTATTTGTAGTACCGAACATTTTTATAGTTTTACGTCTATTTATACTTTCATATCCGCCGAGGACAGACGCAGACGGCGAAAAGAAAATCTTAATCGACCACTGGCGGACAACGGTTATGCTTGCTCTGGTCTGTCAAAATACGTAGGCCACAGCTGGGGCTGCGTAGCCAGGGGAACTACTGCGTTCCTTACATATCTTCGGACTCAAAGACAAGTCTTATTATTGTTATGTAAGGTTTGTACATATTTATAGTCTTTGCATATTTATACTTTCACACCAATTTATAGTTATCTGGCTGCAGGTGGCTTAGGAACGAGACACCTGAAGGTCACTGCAATGGCTGCAGGATACACAGTAGAGGCCAAAATGAAAATCCATAGCTGAGGACAGAGATGGACTGGGGAAAAAAATCTAAATAAACCAATGTCGGACAATCGTTATGCCTGCGCAGGTTGTGGCGAAATATGTAGGTCGTAGCTGGGGCTGCCCACCCCATATTATAATGCATGGTAGAGAGGCTAAGTGCGGCTTGAGCTTGGCTTGCTCGGCTACCTAGAAGGGGGCTCGAGGTTCGACACCCGACTCGGGCAGAGTTGTGTTTACTGAGCGCCCAAAGGCAGCACGGGAAAACCAACTCCTAGATACCCCCTCCCCCCCTACTGGTCCACAAATGAGATTGGACCAAAGCGCTCTGAGCATGCTATAAGCATGGAAGTAGCGCTATACAAAAGCTATAATAATAATCAATCTTCGATCTCAAGTAATGCACTATTGTGTGGTGATAATGCCTTGCATTTGAATATGACATATATATTTTGGATTCAAACATATTTATAGTTTTATATGCATTTATTATAATTTATAGTTTTATTAATTTTATTGTGCTAAGCTTAAATAAACTCACTCCCACGCCCAATCTCGTTCAAGCTGAAATTTTGAACAATTATTTCTTTTACGTGACAACACAGGAATTAAGAGATTTACCAGTCAGTTAATCAATTATTGGTAATACTTATAGTTATTATTATAATTAGTGGTGGTGTAAGCTACCTAGAAGAAGGCTCGAGCAGAGTTGTGTATACTGAACGCCTAAAAAGCAGCACGGAAAACAAACTCCTAGATACCCCCTCCCCCCAAAGGTCCTCATATGAGATTGGACAAAAGCGCTCTGAGAATGCTAATAAGCATGAAAGTAGCGCTATATAAAAGCTATAATAATTCTGACATTTATATAGTTTCACATAAATTTGTAGTTCATGTATATCAATACTTTCCTGACCTAATTTTTTCTCTCTCATGCTTAGTTTATTAGTGCGATGCTTGGTCTCTGTCTGGTCAGTAGCTGGTCACTGTCTGGTCAGTAGCTGCTCACTGTCTAACCACGATCATAAGTCGAGGTTATTTTTCACATAAACAAACATAAGAACACTTATTAGTGGTCAGTTGTAGACTATCACCACCAGTCTGTAATGACCTCTACTGACCACACGCTAATTACTCATGGTTCCAATCTAGACCAGACACTTCCAGATCAAACACTTCCTGGAACTCGGACATCGTCACGTGATTGCCATTTTCTTAAGGCTGGTGTTAAGTATCTCTTGACTATAACATACTATGGCAGAAAGAAAATCTATCGATATTCTATTATTCTTCTAAAAAACTATTTGGAATATACTTTGTTTTTGACAGGCATTCATCATTAGAAATTAGACTAGGCATCCATATCTGTTATTACATTTGACATTAATCATTAGGGATTAGACAAAGCGTAAATACATCTGGTATTCAATCCTATACTCTTAAGCGAGCAATTCTTGTATATATATAT